>JAPHCH010000112.1:0-151537 GCA_030772445.1 Cladosporium sp. MBC 237
GGGGGGGGGGGCATCTAACCAAACCCACTAACCAAGAAGAAAGAAGTTCTAAGAGACACACACACCCCAAGGAAGAGGAGAATGTCACGACCCCATCCCCTCCTCAACCCCCATCTTCAACCCGCCAGGCACCCTAATCCCATCTTTCACCCACGCCAAACCCTCCAAATCCTCCAAAGGCCTCCGCCCCATCCTGACTTTCTTCAACAAACCCTCGACACACTCCCGTGCGCCCTCCCAGCCTTCCCCCCGAGCAGAATCCCACTCGCCATCCTCGTCGCCAAAACGACACCAGATCCAATCGCAGCGGGCGATGCGGTGCGTATTCCTGCTTCGCTCCGGTTTGTTGGGCGGAGCGTCGAAGGGGAGGCGGCCTTCCATTAGAGCGTAGAGGAGGACGCCCAGGGCCCAGGCGTCGGTGTATCGGCCGTCGTAGGGTTGGCCGAGCAGGATTTCAGGCGCGGCGTAGTCTTCGCTTCCGCAGCGGGTGGTGAGAAGGGGGGATTCGGGAGGGTCGGGGATGCGGCGGCCGAGGCCGAGGTCGGTTAGGGTAACGAGCGGGGCGGGGAAGGAGGCCGGGTCGGCGATTTCGAGGAGTTTGGGGGACGGGAGGTTGACGAGCACGTTTTCGAGTTTGATGTCGCGGTGCACTATCCAGTTGGTGTGGAGGTAGCGGACGGCGGAGATCAGTTCGGCGAACATTCGTTGGACCATTGGTGGGGTGAGGATTTCGCGCTTTGAGCTGGCGAGTTCGAAGAGATCGCCTCCAGGGCAGTATGTTAGGACTAGCAGGGTGCGTGTTTCTTGATATTCGCATGCCTTGAGGTGGATGAGCGAAGGGTGTGTTATACTCTTCAGCATTTCCACTTCTCTCCGCAAGCTCGTGTCGATGCGTTCCTTGTCAGCACCGCCTGCAGGACCATGTTCGACGATCTTCACTGCAACCACCCGTGCCGGATCAAGAGTTTCTTCCACGTTAGGCGGCGCAGGATTGGTGGTGATTTTCTCGTCCGTAGCGAGGACGACCTTGGAAAATGTGCCCTGACCAAGCTGGCGTAATTGCCGGAATTTCCTCTTGCGGTTGTTGATTCCACAGTGGATGTGCAAGTAGACTGCAGGACTGCCATCTGCGTTCAGCGGTACTGCTTCAGGCTCGTCGTCTGGCTCGTCGCTTTCGCCTATACTTGTATTGCTGGGTGGTGGGCTAGGCATTTGTTTTGGTACGCGGGAATCCTGAGTGAGACCACGCTGTGCTGCGAGATAAGCCTCTCGCTGCATTCGATATTCCGGTAGCTCAAAGCTAGGTGCGTCACCTGGTCCGAAAGTGACATGTCTCTGGCGAACATTTTGAAGCTGCTCTGGTTGGAAATCTGATATACTTCGATTCCGACTGTGGTGTCTATGACTTTGATGCCGGTTTTCTTGGGTTGCGCCGGTGTTGAGTGCCATTGAAGTTTCTACTGCGGTAGAGACAAGGCTTCCATAGCCCTTCTTACGTTTTGATGGTGTTGTTGGTGAGCCTAGTACGGGAGACGTTGCCTTTGTGGGCGTTGGCTCTTCTGTGGAGCCATTGCGAGAGTGTCCTGGTGTGGTCTGTCGAGTCCGTTTCCACGGAGCGATTGACTCACTGCCGACGAGCGGACTAGGTAATGGCGTCAGATCAGACATGGTTGCCAGGTATGGCGATGGGAGAGCAGAGTTTGCGGAGCCTGGTGAAAGCGACGATGCCATGCTAGCAGTCGAGAGGTTGGAACGAAGCGAAGAGGCCCTCGTGGGCAGGGAATGAATGGCGGGAGAGGTCAACGAAGTGTGCAATCTCGCCTGAGCTGGAGTCTCGCATATGGCTGGTGTATCTCTTGACGTCTGTAGTATTGTCTTTCCCGGTGTTGCAATGTCGGTGTTTATGGTCAGGCCTACGCTGGCGGGGTTGAATTGAGGGTTTTGTGTGCGATGTGCAAGTGGAGGGTGGTGCACGCCCGTGTCTATTGTAGGAAGGATGGCATGTTTGTGGTTATGCGAGTGAGCCGAGTGGTTCGTATTCGTCGAATGGAGCGTGTTTTCAGCTGGTGGATGGCTGAGTTGGTCGTCGTCGTGCCGGTAGGTTGAGCAGGTGGGAGTAGTGTCGTCGGGGTGGTGCACCTTGCTGTCGTTGCGTTCAGGCGTGGAGTGTTTTGTAGATTGGTCTTGTGTAGTAGAGGTAGCAGGAGACTCGTCGCGCGCCTGGGCGGCGAGTGAGTGAGGGGTGGTGGTGTCATTCATGGTCGAAGGATGGAGACGAGGTGGGCAGCGGCTTTGAGGCTGATGACCATTCGCGCGCCTGGCCAAGCGATCCCTCCTGCAGCAGGCGGCGGCGGCGGCGCAGGGTACAGCAGCGTCAAACTGTAACAACAGCGACAGCAGCAGCACAGCAGCAGCAGCAGCAAAGCTTCTAGCCAGACAGAGACAAACGTGGGGTTGGAGCGCGACGGGCAGACAGACAGACTAGCTGCCACCAGACCTCGGAAAGACTATTGACTAGGTAGCAATCCTGGCATCCAAGACTATTGAGTAGTATTCCTGGCATCTCTACTAAACTATCAATCCACTGCTATGACCAACAACCGCTCAAACCGAGTCCGCCTTCTGTCCCAAAGAGGGAAGCCGGTGACAGCCTCGACAGCGTGGTTGAAATGATTCGCATGGGTTGCAATCTCCCTTGACGCCGCCCTATCGTGGATCTCTCTTAGGGTTACCGTGAGTCAATCCGTCCTATCTCTTTGACAGGATAACAAACAATGACATCTCTTCTCCTCACAAACAGTCCCTCCTATGACAGCGTGCAAGATGCTGACTACTGCCGAGATCCTCTTAGCATTACTGCTGACTACCTCGCCTTACGTGCATGTACAACGTCCCGAATCTATTTCGGGCGCACGATGGCTCTAGCCCTGGCTGTCAAACGGACGCAAGATAGATTGGCCCGCAACCTCAGTCGTGAAGGTCGCATCTCCCAACATTGGCACGCGTAAAATGTCTCAAGCAAATACGAGAAAGCCATGGAGACGGACAGATACGCGCGGCACAATACGCGTGAACGAGACCACCAGACGAACCATTAAGCAGAAGCCAGATTCAGGCCTCTTCTCGCTCTGCGCCCTGTGCCTGTTGACGACAACTTCACAAACGCTTTTAAGCTTCCGCTCCCCCGCATGCACTAGCGGCTAGTCCCGCAACACGCGCGAGAGAAGCCGAGCCAGCTCCAACCGCCCGCCAGGAACAAGTCGAGCAAGCTAGCAAGTCTATCAAATGTTCATATCAGCCAACACCACTCCAACCTCGATCTCAGCACCCCTCTACGACACTCCACCCTCTCTCAAAACCATGGCCGACCCCTTCGAAGTCCGCATGCGCTTCACCGCGCTCCTCCACCACCTCAACGCCAGCACCAACAGCGCGCTCAAAACCGCCCACTACGCCCTCAAACATTCCCCGTTCGCCGAAGACCTGCACTCCTGCATCCTCGAGCAGCTCGAGCGCAACAACCTCAACTCCCGCGCCAACATCATGTACTTCCTGCCGGCGCTGTGCGACGCCGCCAAAGCGCAGGACGAGCTCACCTACGTCCGCATGATGGAGCGGGACATTCTTAAGATTGTAGATTTGGTAGCGCCCGCTGAGGGAGGCGGGGCGGCCAACGTGCGCGTCGTCAAGAGTGTGCTCAAGGGGCTGGAGAACAGAGGGTTCTTGCAGCAGCAGACCGTGGGGGAGTTGGAAGATTTCATCTCCGGCCGCGACGCTTCTGGGGGTCCCGTTTCGCCTCCCACGGCGGGTTTTGAGGGGCAGGATGACGGCGCGGCGTCCGTGGCGCGCAACACGCCGGCGTCGGTGAAAGAGCCTTGGAGCGCGCCGGCGATCAAACTCGATAAGAGGCAGGTGGAGCAGCGGATCGAGGAGGATAGGGAGCGGCATAAGAGGGCTAGAGAGGGGATTTGGGCTATCAAGCAGGTTTCGAACGATTTGGGCGAGGATGCGGAGAGGGAGAGGATGTGGGATGAGACGAGCGATATGGAGGAGGATGATTATGAGTTGGCCAAGGAGGAGGCGGAGCAGAGGAGGGAGTGTTTGGGCTTTGAGAGGGTTTGATTTTTTGGTAAGGGAGATGGGGAGGGATGATTTGGTCTGGTTTCTCCTTTTCGTTTTGTTTTATATTGCGGCTTTTAGCGTCGGCGTTTAGGAATACCCTTGTGTGTGTTGCGTATTTTGGGGGTCTGGTTGTATGGAGGCATTTTCGCATCATTTGCCCACTGTTTGAGCCTTTTGTAATATTCAGGGAGGTTGCAACGGGATTCTTAATGTATGGCAATCCACATTGATAAAGAACGAGAGCCCTTTACATGGAAAGATTTGGTGATGGTTCAATATCTATTATGAATTGTCTTCGTGCAAACCGATTGGGATCGCACTCTCCGGGTATGCCTCTGCTTGCTGCATGATATTCTTACACGCGTTGTGGCCAGTCTCGGCCACTGGCCCAACGCAAAGGTTCTACTCCACATGAGACTTGTTGTAGAGTCCGATAGTTCGGAGGGTTTGTGGGCCGGGGGGACTCATGTTCTGGACAGAAGCAGAAGCCCTGTTTCGCCCTGTTGGCCAACGAACCCCAACGTGAAGCCCTGTTCGTGAAACCTCATGAGCATGTCACGCCCTCATGATACCCATGGCCTTGAAACCCCCCGTTTCCGCCAAATTCCTTTCCGCAGCCAAAAGTCTCCTCCAACCTCAACGAACATACCGATCCATAAACCTCCTATGAAAATCGCTCCTCAACAAATCATTAACAAATTGCTTCTCCTTGCCCCTCTCCTCCGTCCCCCTCGCCTGATTCTTAAAAACAACATCATCATCCCATCGCCTCTTAACCCCGTACTCGTTCTGCCCCGAAGGATTATTGAGCAAAGGGTTTCCGAGCGCAATGTCCTTTTCCCGCTGATCTTCGTCTTTCCTCGCTTTCTCGGCCGCTTCCTTCGCCGCGGCTTCGGCGCGCTCGGCTTTGATTTTCGCGAGTTCCCGCATGAGTTCGGCTTCTTCGTCGTCGTCCGAGTCATCTTCTGAGTCTTCCTCGGAAGAGGACGAGGAATCTGAATCCGCGTCGATGTCTTTCGTTTCTTCCAGCACCCTTCGTTTCTTCGCCTCATAATCCTCCTCCTCCACCGCATCACCCTCCTCGCCAGCCCCAGTTTCCAATTTCCTCTTCACCCCACCCTCCCCCTCCCCACCTTCAATCGCCAACCTCTCCTTCTCCCCAACGCCATCCTCATCTCCATCCTCATCCGTAATCTCCCTCCCAGCTTTCTTCGCAAAATGCTTCCTCTCATTGCGCAGCAGCTCCGCTCGCAGATCGCGCTTGGCCTGCTCGTTTGGCGCGCCTTGCGTCGCTTGGCGGTATTTGAGGATTTTGTGCGCGGGCAGCAGGCGTTGGTGGTAGGCTTCGCCGCGGGCGGCTTCTTTGCCGCGCGCTGGGTCGAAGGTTGGTCGGTGGGCTGTGGTCATGGTTTTTTGTGGTGTGGAGTTGGTGGTTGAGTGTCTAAAAGTGTCGGAGGGAGTGTGGTGTATTAAAGGGTGTGGGTGGGTTGAGTGCGCGACAGGGTGTGGAGTTGTTATTAGTTGAAGGTTGGTAGTTGAAGTGGTCGTGGTGTAGTGAAGTCGTCAAACAGCAACAGCAGCAGAGCATCAAGGCGACGGAGATTCCCGCAAGCGCAAACGGAAAATGCGCCTGGCAGCAGCTCGCGCTGGCGCTTCAGAAGAAAGTCCGTGGCGGGATATCAAATGCAAATAATTCAATTGAGAAACACAACTCTCTACACAAATCTCACAACCACATTCTTTCACCATGCCACGAGAATCCGACCCCTCCAACAACGCAAAAGCCTTCCTTCTCCAAGCGCTGCGCGAAGAAGTGCGGTTGGACGGCAGAGCTTTCGAAGAGTTCCGACCACTCGACCTGACTTTCGGCGAGGAGTATGGCGTCGCCACGGTGCAATTGGGCAAGACCCGGGTGATGGTGCGGGTTTCGTCAGAAGTCGTCAAGGCGTCCGCGGATCGAAAGTTCGATGGCGTTTTCACCATTTCCACCGAACTGTCGCCTATTGCTTCGCCTGCTTTTGAGGTTGGGAGGTTTGTCTTACTGATTCTAGAAAAAAGAAAAAACTAAATCGCTATGACAATAGCTAACACACTCAACAGACAAGACCAAGCCGAAGTGCTCCTCTCCCGGATCCTCGAAAAAACCATCCGCAGATCCGGCGCCCTCGACACCGAATCGCTGTGCATCATCGCAGGGCAGAAATGCTTCCACGTGCGAGCCGACGTGCACGTCCTAGACCACGACGGCAGCCTGGTAGACGCCTGCTGCATGGCGCTCGTAGCGGCGCTGATGCACTACCGGCGCCCAGACTTCGAAGTGCGCGGTGAGGACGTCGAAGTCTTCGACCCAAGGGAGCGCGAACCGATCAAACTCTCCATGCAGCATCAGCCTTTTTGCGTTACGTTCGGGTATTATGAGGATGGCTCGATTTTGCTTTTGGACTCGACGCTGTTGGAGGAGCAGTGTAGGGAGGGAGAGGTTATTATTAGCATGAACCGGTTTGGGGAGGTTTGTCAGATTGCTAAGTATAGTGGCGAGCCTGTGGATGGGGTGAGTGTGCTGAGTTGTATGGATACGGCGTTGGAGAAGGTTAAGGTCATTGATAAGTTTGTGCATGCGAAGCTGAAGGAGGATGAGAAGAGACGCGATGCCGGGGGTTTGATGGCTGAGTTGAGCGCTGAGAATGAGCGGTAATGGGAATGGTGTTTCGATTAAGGACGGCCTTTTGGCTTGGAGGGAGGTCGGTCAGATTGTGCCAGTACATGGCCAGAGACAGAGCGCGCCCAACTTTGCTGAAGTCCGCCACAACACGACGGGCCGACAGCCACACCTGGGTGGTCACAAGGTATTTGGCACCTTGAGCTGGTAGCCATGAGAGCCCCGTTGCGCAGCTTTTGGGGACACTCCGCCAACCATTCGGCAGGGACAGGCAAGAGGCAGCATCACAGCTCGGAGACAGAGATCACAGAAGGGCACAGGAAGGATGAACTATGCCGAAAGAGAAAACGAATCTGACCTCCCAGTATGAAATGGTGAGAAGCTGAAAGATGATGTCAAGGCCGCGACGTACATCTCTCGCTACTTGATTCACCTGATTAATATCAGAAATTCCAATGCCGCAGACAGGAATATGCACAAGGTTTTCTCCAGACAATATTCAGGTGCCCATTATAAGGCGTGGCAATTTACTTCTCCAAGTTCTTACATTATAGCCTCACATCGTATCTTATCAAGCGCTTAAGCTGAGGACCTGATAAATCGGCTGCCCGACTACCTCAACCCGCCCAGAACGAATAGAACGTTGAGCACTCTGCAAATTGAACAACCGCGGATAACGATTTCCTTTTGATATACTACCCTATACGGCAAATGCGATTGAACCAAAATGTAGGACACACGTGCCGATAGACTTTCTGCTGGCGTAGCCATTGACCCCCCATCTTCACACCCACCAGCAGAGTCCAGAACGCTAATCGGACACATACTTTTCGATCTAGCCAGTCGCTCGCTCTGACTTTAGCACGTATGCAAGTACAAGGAGGCACAGCACACAAGCGAAGTCGCTGTTGTTCCTTCGTGGCGCTGGCTTCAAACGTCATATCGATCGATCGACATGACGTATCCCCTTGCAAGCAGGCAACACTGGGGATATAACAACATTGAACTGCTCCGGAGCTACGCTTGAATTTACAATTACCAATTCCAAACAAAAACTTTTAAACAAATTCGCATCAAATTACAAAAATCATGCCTCTCGACAACAACAAAGACTCCGGCGTCGGCGGCGCCGTCAAAACCGGCACCTCCACCGTACGTCCTTCCAAACCCCCTCGCCACATCCCCCCTGAACACACTAACACATCCAACAGGTCGGTAACCTAGTAGGCGGCGTGACTTCGACCGCTGGAAACCTCGTCGGCACCGCTGGTCGTGGCGTCGGAGAAACGATCAACAACACCACCGGGACCAAGGCGGTCGGAGACGGCCTGCAGGGAATCACTGGAGGCATTGAGAATGCTGGTAACTCTGCTGGGAAGGGCGCTGAGAATGCTGGACAGGGGAAGAAGTCTTGGTAGATTTACTGAGGACTCGTTTGGGAGAAGGGGAAGACTGAGGATGGAGGGTTAGGGAAGATTGAATGTCCCGCCTGCTGATGATGAATGAATGATACCTGCACTGGTTCTTGGTTTATGTAATGACACGAAACTATGAGTCGTCACCAGCGACTCTTTCACAATGAAACAAAATGGAAATAAAAAGATAACACAACGCCCGCTAATTTCGCGGTCCTTGCAATTGCAAAGTCTGCACGAACACTTCCACGCATTTCTCGTCATCCTCGGCCGATTTCTGAAAGACCACCCCCTCGCCCTCGTCTTCTAGCACTCTAAGCAGCTCCGCCTTTGCTTCCGCGCGCTCAATTTGCACTTGATCCAGCCGGGCCGAGGAAGGCTTCATTATCAATCTGAGCCATTCGTCGATTGCGCGTGAATTCGCGAGTTCGAGGGAGGTGAAGACGCCGTTGTCGAGGGTTCTGGCTGTCAATTCGGATTGGTCGAAGAGGCCGTCTTGAGGTTTTCTGGTGGTTTTGACTTGCACGCAGTAGAGAGTCTTGTCCAGCCACCCTTCTTTGCTTTCGGGCATGATGTGCTGTTGGTAGGTCCGCATGCGTCTGACGACTCTGACTTCCGCTGTGCCCAAATCTGATTGACGCGTCAGATGAACCATGCCATTTTCATCTCTGCTGTGTTGTAGGACGAAATCACTTTCTGCTGTGAAAAGCTGATTGCCTTCGGGAGTGGCGAAGATGAATCGTGTAGCTTGGGCGTTTGCTTCTGTCACTTCTTCGAAACCGGCATCGTACTCCCTCCATTCGATATCTCCCAGAGATGACTCGTCATTCTCATCAAGGTCTTCTGAGGCGAGGTCGCGGCGTTGCAGGAAGTACTCCCAGTGCACGGCATCTTCTTCTGCCATTGGTGAGGCTCCGCGAGTCGTTCCTTCGTTGTCGGAGTCTTCGAGCTCTCCCCACTGCTCTGCCATTTGTGTGGTGTAGGCTAGGCATGTCTCCCAGCTTAGAGTCTTGCCGCCTTGAGTCGGTCGAGGCTGAGGCGCAATGTCAGGGATTGGTGTTGGATTTGAGGATTCTGCAACGACCGGCTTAGCATCGTCTACCTTCACCTTCGAGGTCTTTTGAAAAGGTCTTGAATCCAGATCCGGGAGCTCCGGCTTGTTCAAGGTGACAAGTCGAGTCAACTCTGCCTCCGCCCCTTCCTTGCCGTCAATGACATCCTGGCAGAGCTCTGAGGTAATTTCTTCCACATCGATTGCTTTTTGGACAAAGCGCCAGCGTTGTAGCAATTTGTGCTCAGAGTGATACTCGCCCCCTGAAAGCTGCGCGTGACGTTCTCTGACTTCTTCCCATATCACTTTCTGTTGTCTCCATTGATAGACCTTCAAGTCGATCGCAGTGATTGGTAAGGAGTCATGGGCTGATTTCTTCATGGTGATTTTGGGAGGAGGCTTGTTGCCCATGAATCTGGCCGCAGCGGTAGCGGTATTATTCGCCTGATTCGAGTGCACGACTGTCTTGGGTACAAGTTTTCTGACGGCCTCTACGCCTTGCTTGCTGTTCAATGCGAACGGTCCGGTGGGTGGCTCGACAGAAGCTTCATCCTCCGACTCAGATTCCTCCGTATCACTCTCGAGCGTGGAAATCTGAGCGTACGGGTCTCGGGCATTATCAGCAGGTGTGCACTCCACGTGTTTTGTTCCGGGTGCGTCCTGTCGAGGGAAGATTTGGGTGGATGGCTTTTTGAGCCGATCAGCGAGAGCATGCTCGGCATCCTTCGCGCTAATCGTGTCGTGTTCATTGTGGGATTGAGCATGGTTTGTCTTGGACGCAGAATTGAATGTGGAGCCAGCCTTATTCTGCTGGGTGTGTGCTAGCATTATCTTACTCTGCTCCTTGCTCTGCTCTCTCAGACGATCAACATGGGTTTTGGGCTTTTTCGAGGTTTGTTTTGCATTTTGTACGCGCGCTCTCTGAATCAATGCTTGAAAGTTATCGCGAGACGCGTCGTGACGTGAGTGCACGCTTTTTGGTGTGGAGATAAATGGGTTGACAGTGCTTTGCTTCTTGGGAGCCTTGTCATGATTGTGCTTATCCAGGGTAGTCATGGTCTTTTTGTGTGGTCGATCAGAAACTGCGGGTTGCTGGTGCCGCACCAGAGGATGAGTCTCACCAGCCGAGTCACTTCGTGAGTGTTTTGGTGGAAGCTCGATCGATGGGACAATTAGATCCCCTTCCTCTGGTGCGGGCGTCCTAAAAAAGACTGTTCCGGTGAGTGGTGGGTATTATTTGCCCCCAAACCACGGGCATTCGGGATGGCGTTGGAATAGGTTGCAGGTGTTTCAGGACCTTTATGGGTCTTTTGCTGAGCATTGGCTCGCATAAGCTTGCTTTCATTTTGGAGTCGAATGAGTCCATCCCTGGCAGGTGTGTCACGCTTAGGACGACCGACAAGATTTTCCAGACTATCGCGTGGGACGCTTCTAGCATCCAGGGGTATGTGTTCGTCGTCACTGCTGTCGTCGCCTTGTAGGAACGGGCCGGACTTGAGCACTCTGTCGGAATTGGATGTGACCGTAGTCGGTGGTTCCTTGGAATATGTCGCATCGAGGGCGACTGCAGGCGTGCTTCTGGCGACAGGTGTGCTCGATCGAGAAACAGCTGGGCCAGCGGCAGACATGCTCACACTGCGACTGCGAAAGACTTGGTGGCTGGGAGCCGACGGAAAGTGCATGACTTTCCTCCGTTTACGATCTGCTGGTTTGATGGGTGGTTTGCTCTTGTGCACGATCGGTGGCTTCCGCGGGTGTGCTGCTATGGGCGAAAAGCCTCGAGTGAAAGTGCGTGGCGGACTACGAGATCTGCGACGCGCCGGGTTAGGTGCGCTCGTGTCATCGTCCGCACGAGGGACGAACTGGCGCTCCGGAAATACGGGTTGTTCCTCGTTCTCCTCGACATCGGATGTGAGGTCAATTACTCCCAACTCATCGTCTTGGTCATCAATTGCGCCGCCGCCAAATGATGTACTCAGAGTTGCACCGTTTGATATCTTCGATGGTATTTTCTTGCTTGGCCCATGATTCATGTTTGAGTTGCGGAGTCGCTTCTCAGCCATAGCTGCGGATGGTTCTGTTTCGGTTTTCACTGGAGTGGCCACATGGTTGTGAGTAGTGGGAAGATTGTCGACATTATTGAAGTTCCAAGTGGACTGATTTGACAGGAGATCGCTGAGACCGGAAGCGCCACGAGGCGTATACCATTCTGTGTTTAGTGACTGACTTGCACCATGAGTCGGCGGTCGCAGGAGCTCATGTTTGGTTGTCTGAGGCTGCTGGTACGCTCTTCTTTCCACTTTGTCAAAGTCGAAGTTAGGCATGATGTGATCGAGTGAGATTGGATGGCTGGCAAGTGCTGAAAACGTTATGGCAGTGGTTGATGTTGTGTGTTGAGGGGATGTGTAGGAAGAACCGCCACGAGAGTCTTATACCCGTCGTCACATGCAATGGCGCCAGTGCGATAGCACGTGACTGGTTCGCGACTTGAAGTGACAGATTGAGTAGCTTTGGCCTGGACGCGCTTCTCGAGGGTCTGCTTTGGCGGTAATAGAAGTGTTGTCAGATATCAACCAGAGGTAGCCTGTCGAAGCCTTTGACGTTGACGCGCAAGCGCAAGTTCAATTAGAAGTGATATCGATGTCTGTAATAGTTCAGCTGTGGGCTCAAGTTGGTGAAGGAAATGTTGCGTGCGGGGCAAACAGCAAAGTATGAAAGTACCGCCACTAAGCATTCACGTTTGTTTTGCACACTTGATGTGCGTATTGCGTGAGAAGGTTTTATTCACCGGTCCATCTGTGTTCACATGAGACGCTTTGGCGAAAGTGATTTGCGCAAGAGTCTCATCAGTTTCGCTCTTCGTCGGGATGATGTAGCATTGAACGAGGAACATTATGCCGGAGACTTTCGGCCCACTCTTCGAATAATCCATCAGAGTTTACTCTTCGACTCCTTCTCCCGGTTTTCCTGAGCCATCCTCAACAGCGCGTACAGGCTCTGCAACCTTGGCATCTCGAAGCCCTTCTCTCTTGCAATCCTGATGGGATTCCCAAGGATGACTTCCAGCTCCATCCTCCTCCCTTGCTCCCAATCAATCGCCATACTCGGCTTACTACCCGAGGCGTTCTTCTGTGTGCTCTTCAAAATCCTCTCCGCAGTCGCCAAATGCTTCGGCAAGGGTTTGCCGAGAACCTTCGGCGCTGTCTCAAGAACCTCATTCATGACGCCTAGCAGGTGGCGACTGAGCTCGGGATCATTTGACATTGTTTGATTTGTGCTGCCACCCGAGAGTGTCGAGGATGGGTTCATTGCCGCGTTGATGGCGATCTTATGCCAGCGTACGAACTGCAGGCCAGCGTGATCGTAAGCCTCAGCGTCCGAGACGCCACCTTGACGGAGCAACTCGACGAAGTGTGCGTTTGTCTTCACGGCTGCATCGTCCGTATTCTTTGCTCCTGATCCGGCATTGTCCTGGTATGGCAAAAAGGGACCAATGGATATCCGCGTCCAGCGATTATGCTCGATGACTCCATGGCTAGGCTGTGCTGCACTGACAATAGTCACAGCGCTGAGAATACTCGTCTGCGGGAAACGCATTTGATACGGCGCCTCAACACCGAGTCCATTCTGCACAAGAACGATGGACGTGTTTTCCCCAACCAGACCTTCCAGGAGACTACTATCGTCTCCCAAATCAGGTAATGCTTTGGTGGCAACGAGCAGGTAGTCCCATCCTATGGCAGCTTTCCTGGCTTCCTCCGGGCTGGAGAATGTGTGCTCGGGCTTGAAGTTGTAGGTTTTGAATTGTGGCGATGTGACTTGGAATCCGTTTGCTTTTACGGCTTTGTAGTTTGACCTGCACAAAGCTGAGACCAGTACGTTTGGCGCGCAGGCCAGGCGGGAGCCGTAGAAAGCGCCCACGGCGCCTGCGCCTACGATGAGCACTCTGGTTGGCATGTTGCAAATAGAGCCAAAACTACTATAGGTAGAGAGATTGGTTGTTGATGAGGATGGCAAGGGGATACATATTTACAGTTCACATGGATGGTTGTTGATGTTCACCGAGGCCCGGGCTGGGTCGGCAATTGCGGGACGTGACATGAACCAAGACTTGAAGACTACCTAGGTAGGTACCTACTTTACTTGTTCCGGCAGGAACGACATCTCACTGTCTGTACATATGTATATAGATAATGAGTGGAAGATGATCTAGATAAGCATGGTAAATGACAGGCGAAAATTTGAGGTGAGTCTATAGCATCAAGAACTTCAAGCAATATCTGAATTGTTCACTTCCATTCGCTCTGGGTATAAAGTAATGATAATCCAAAATATCAAGATCGTAATCATCAGTCCGGTGCACTGCACGTACAAAGCAACCCTCAGCTCTCAGTGCCAACTCTAACATCTCGAACAATATTCTCAGCCTCCTCGTGCGAAGTGCACTCAAAATCGTACCGTTTAGTTTCCTTCTCGCGATAGACCAGGACACGCACCATTTTCTGGTGCTTCCTGCTGACCTTTACGCCCACAATCGAGGACATGTGGATATTCGTCACTTTCCCTGTTGCCGGGCCTTCTTCTGTAGTCGAAGGCAAGATTTGCAGGAACTCGGGAGTGATGACCAGAGTGCGTGGATGCGACCCGGAGAAGCTGAGCGGCAGCTTGCGCTGGACGTGATAACGGCGACCAGGCATTGTGGAGTTCGCAAGGTTCATGAGCGACGTGGTGGCGTGTAGTGTCGATTGCTGTGTTGCGACTGGATGTAACACGCCGAATCCTTTCTTTCGTTTGCCATCTTTGGTTGTTGGTGGTGTGTTGGGCACCAACTCCAGAGGAGCATTCGGGCTATTGGAACTGGGTGACCCGGAAAGTCCCAGACCGAAGTCGCCAACGGCTCCAAAGCGCCGTCGGACCAGATCGAGATGCAAGTTCGAGCCAAGTGCTTCAATCGTGCGGTCTGAAGGGGCGACAGTCTGTGTTCCCCGCACCTTCAAGACGTACAAGGCTTTATCCAGGCGTAGTCGCGCACAAGCAATGTCGAAGATCTCGGCGATGTAAGTGTCTGACGTCGTGGGGACAGGAAGTAAGGTGGTTTGAAAGGATTGCGGATCTGTGAAATGGATCTCAATAGTCTTCGCCGCGCCTGTCCTGGGCGTAGAAGTGGCTGCAGGGGCTTGCGGGAGATCCAGTAGAGCCGATGAATCTTTCCGTGTTGCAGCGTTTGCCAGCGCGAAACTTGGGCCAGTGATCGGGTTTCTATTCGGTACAATACTAGGAGGCGCAGGCGGTGCGGCATGCTCCAGCACGGTAGACCGAACCGTAGTAAGTGTCTCATTCGAAATCACCTGTTCCGCGTTGCTGGCACGACTGATTGCAGGGGCTAATTCGCTACCCTCGTCGTCATCGTCTTCAGCGCCTTCGGCTCGAACAAGTCCAAATTCGTCCCAGGGCTTGTCTCGCATCCTTCTCTGTGGTGGTCGATTGTTGTTGCTCGTGAAATCGGTCACCATCTTGGCGCGGTCTAGCGCAGGGAAATCCATCTCAACTTCCCCATCATCTACCATGCGTAGCTCCCACTTATTGAGTCGTCTGTCGTTGGCTTGCAAAGCAGGTTCTAACTTTTCTTCATCGTAACGGAACAATGCCAGACCGATAAGATCGCTCACAGCAGGAGGACCGGCATCTGCGGCCTTGGAGCGCCGTATTGGCACTTCAAGTGGTTTTGAAGATTTGTCCGAGAAGGAATAGTAGATCTTGATCCATAGAGGACTGGCTTCTCCTTTGCCAGACCATTCTGCATATCTCTGTAAAGCTGTCTCGCCGCTAGACGCTCCAGCGTTCCCTTTTAGAGCTTTGGTAAGCAAGCTCGCAGCTGGCACCATGCTCATGGGCCGACCAGAAGGTAGTCGTGGCAATTTTGGCAGCTGCTCCCTGGACTTCTTGGGTGAAGATGATGTGGGCGTGATAGCTGGTGGTATACTGATGTTCTTGTGAGGCGGAGACGATGTGGTTCCGGCATCTACGCCCAACATGGCCGAAGATGAGGGCGCCTCGACATCTTCATCCTCGGAATCATCTCCAAGGTCACTTGCTTCAGCAACCTCAACATCCTCCTCCTCGTCTTCTTCGTCTTCGAGCTCGGAATCTTCAGCGTCTTCTTCCGCGATTTTGTCGGCGAGCATGACGGCTTTTTGTGGCCTTGATGGCAATTTCCTCTTGAAAGTTGTGTTGCTAGCCAGCATGTCATTGTCACTTGACATCTCTGAGGACGTAGTGGTGTCGCGTCTGGGACGGCCGAGTGGCTGCTTCGCCGGCTCGTTCCTGGGCATGTTGTTCGCCCGAGGGTGGAAACTAGGGCCAGCCATGTTTCCATCCGCGCCATCCTCTCTGATGCCGATGTTGTTTGGAGGACTTGGATTTGACCTGCGCGCTCCTCGAATCGGCATCTTCGCAAATTTGACACTCTGCGCTGCAGTATCCTCTTCTTCACTGTCGTCGCTCAGATCGCTCGAGTCATCCTCCTCCATCTTCTCCCGTTGCCTCCTCCTTCGCCGCTCTTTCTCACTGAAGACATTCGTGCTGATTGTATCCTCGGACCCTCTATGTCCACTGATCATACCGCCATGCTCTTCGCCATGGTCCGCGAGTGGTACACCGCCGCCTTGCGCACGTGTTGGACGTGTAAAGTATTCTGCGGCGCCGGTCGTGGGTATTGGAGGGCTGTAGCAGCGCTTGAGGGCAGCAGCGTCGGCAGTCCAGCCAGCAGCGCGAAAGGCTGGCTCGTTCAAAACACCGGTATTGAGGTTGATGAGACGTTCGCCAACGCCATCATGATTGTTGTTGAGATAGCCGAGTCGAAGGTTGTAAAGTGTAAAGTCCTCGTTCATGAGGAGAGACATGGTGTTGGAAAGCGTCTTGCGAGATGGTTGTTTGGGTTTTGCGTGCCTACCAGGCTAGCCGCCAATGATGTGAACATTCACATGCTACACCTGTAAACGAAGGAAGATGCAGTATAGTACGCGTTAGAATCGTCTCTTCTGGAGAATGTGGGGGCGAGGTGGAGAGGAGGATCGGGAGAGCCAACGGCACGGCAACATGAAGGGTAGAAGTTGGGCGCGAGTCATGTTGCTTGAGCTGTCTTCCCTCCAACGTCATTCGCGCGCCCCAATCAGAGGCATCTGAGGAACAGCGTCGGTATTGGTATCTGTCTTACTGTACACATAAGTCCCTCTATACTCGCCGAACAACATCATGGCGCTCGTCAACTATTCAGACAGTGAGGCTTCGGACACAGAAGAAGCACCGCAGGCAGCACCCGCGCCTAAAACAGCGCCGGCACCCAAACCGAAGCTCATCAACCGCACCGAAAGCAAAAAGATCAAGGTCGACCTACCGCAGATCCGACCTGAGCCTGGCCAAAAAGATGCGCAAGAACCAGCAGCCAAACGCGCCCGGACTGCCGGTGCGTTCAGTGGATTCAACAGCCTGCTTCCAGCACCCAAGAGGACTGCACAAAATGCGCCAAAGCCTGGAGTAAGCCTGAAGACAAGTTCAGAGGCTGCCTTTAGTCGCACACCTGTACCAGTGCTACAGGAGAATGAATCGGACGGAGGGAATACATTTGGTGGACATGAGAAGGAGACGCCTATAGAGAACAAGGAAGAGCAGCCGAAGACTGTGGGTAAACCTACAAGGTTCATGCCGCTCAGTGTGGCAAATGCGAAGAAGAAGAAACCCAAGCCTGTCCAGAAGACCCCAGCTCTCGAAAAAGATGCTGCGAGTTCAAATCTACCCGCAAAGCAAGCGGTTCCACAGAGCAATGCCAAAGCAGAAGAACAGCCACCAAAACCCAAACCAAAGGTCTCCCTTTTCTCTTTCGGTGGCGAAGAAGCTACACCTTCAGAGAAATCCACCGCAGACTATAGGCCAGAATTCTCGACCTACGATCCCACCGCAGCCGCAGAAGCCGAAGTCACACATGCGCCCTCCAACCCAGCACCCGCAAGCTCCAACACGCTCTCCGACGTAGCCTCAGATCTCGACCTCACCCCTGCACAACGACGGCAACTCTTCGGTCGCAACGGTGTAAATGCTGCGAATATCGCGCATTTCAACATGGATGCCGAGTACAGATCGAATCAAGAAATGGCTGCCTCGGGCGAAACCTTCGAACACAGGCAAGTCAAGGCGATTGCGCCTGGAAAGCACAGCTTGCAGCAGCTTGTCAATAATGTCAAGAGCCAGTCGGATGCGCTCGAGGACAAGTGGGCAGAAGGAAGGAGGAATCGTGGCGAGGGAGGAAGCAAATACGGTTTCAAGTGAGAGATCTGTACTTTCGGGATTGCAGAGTAGCTAGCCATTGAGGCGTTTGGTCAAGATTACAGTCCACAGCGCCCTTTTTTTCTTCATAATCATCCTGCTAGATATATTGTACAACACCAAGCGAGCTGCAGCACAGTCTTGCAACTAGCAACCCGTATCATCACCTCTCACGATCACCTCGATCCACAACTTCTATGACACTTGTGAGATTTCCTCTTTGGCAGCGAATACACCAAGTGTAGGGTTTACTATTTCAGGCGTGCATACGCCCCACGTAAACGCAAAGGTCTCGAATTCGATAAGTATAAAAGCCCTAACTCGCTACCCACAGTCAAACACTAGGAGTTACAGTAGCAAAGCGTAGCGAGGCAGCATTCGAGCGGAGGTACTTGGCCCTTCGGAAAGGGCAGTATTCACTCGCGCAGCACTTTATGCAGAAGAGAAAGTCTGGCCACCATTGCCATACCCAATTGAAATGCCGGGATAGCGTTGTTTCGCCCCGAAATAGAACTTCACAGGCTTGCAGAGGAAGTGTGTTGTCAGGAAGCAGTGTAGCAACCCCCAGGGCTGTCTAGTGGTGTGTTACAAATATGGAAACTGTCTTCTTCTCGCCCTAAACATAGTGCTTTAGGTATCCAGCTTTGCCGCTCACTCTTGCTTTGCCGTAGCTTACTGCCGCTAGATAACTCCCTTGTGTCCAAGGCCTTGCAATCATATGATCTCGAGTAAAGATGCTGGAAGTATTTCGTGCTGCGAAGTATGCGGAAATGCGAGTTGGGGTTGCTCATTGTACTTGAAGTTTTCTAGACTCGCCATTGTGTTCAATTCCTTTGAGTATTCACATCCATTCTTACGCAGGAGTGGAGACTTCTATCGAGATGCTTGCTTTCAGGATTTTGAAGGCCGGGTTTTGTGCCATTCGGCAGTGCGAAATGCCGTTGTAAGTAGCCTCGAGGGCGAATATTGTCAGATCATTGACATGCCGTGAGATGCGAACCTGCTTGTATCGCTGCGTAGTTCTGTGCTTTGCTTCGTTCCGCTGGTGCGTAGCGGGTCTTTCATGCGGCGAAGAAAGATCGTAGGACAAGAGTCGCCGAGGGCGGAATGACGATCCTGGGTAGCCGGTCTAGGCCTAAAGATACAATATGCACTTAGGTGGATGTGATTCGATTGAAGCGACGAGGGCGCATCGCCTCGAAGGAGGATTTATTTTTGGATAGTACTTCTTTTGCAAGTTTGGTGCTCTTTGTGCGGCGTAGAAGCGAGCACAGCTGGCTTCCTGGAGGATGATATTGCAGCGTTAATAGGGGTGAATATGTACTGCACTTACAAATGTAGGTCGCAGAGCTCAAATGAGATCCACAAGTAAGAGGATCGTTCAGAACTTGCCCATGAAGATCACGACAATGTTATACGATGCCCTGTAGCGACCACAGTGCACAAACCTCGTAAGCCTCGTAAATTCACTCGCTGGAACCCCAAATCGAACCCAAGATCAATTTTAACTAAATCACGTGACTTCGGCCTCCTTCCTCCACCCTCCCTCTTCACATGCCCATTACAACACCAACCATTCACTGCACGTGGAAACCGATGGTCTGGCGTGAATCTAGACGAAAAGTTGGCCTAGAAAGATACCGGGCAAAAAAAGATTGGGTGACCTCCACGCAAGCGTCTTAGGCGGTTCGTACCCGGTCCCGGAGGGACCTGACTAACACCACAAGTCCGAAGACTCTGGATTCTAGCTCAAGCACTCTACCACTGCGCCATTTTAAGGCTGTATCCTCGGTCATTTGCTAGGTGCGCAACTCAGAAATAAATACATTCCTCTTGCGAAGCCGGAGGTCCTCGCAGAACTTCGATCCTGCTGCCGGTGGTCCTTGTCGTGTTGCAAGACATGCATGCAATTGAGAGATTCTTTCGACGTGCGAGATGTGTTGCAATTGTGTTTTCGCATGTGTCGCGTATTGCTGCTCTTTGCGAGCATGCGACCGAGGTGGAGAGCGATGAAGGCCAGCGGAGGTCTCGCTGCGGCGCTTCGTTCGCCTTGCGACCGGCGTACTTGTTCTTCGACACATACATATGCGCCAGTGGATGTGCTGGCAACAGAGATCTGGTAGGTGCAAAAAATATGCATGTGGACTGCGAGCTAACTTGTGTCAAGTGATCAATCTTGCTCAAAGGTGCAGTCACTCACAAAAGACTCGGGCGGCACATGCATTACCACACCGCCGTCACTGGGTGCAAGCCAGCTCCTCGAGCAGCAAATCTCGGTGACTGACGGTCCTTCTTATTTTCCTTGCTTTTTCGCTTCCAGGTGAGTGACCATCGAAATGGTTTGCCAAAGGGCTCGGGTACTCTGGGTCGGTGTGATTGCTCTTCTCATGCGTCGCCTCCTACGCACCCTCGCTGCGTTACGCCTCGATATGCCGCGGCCATGCTCTTGACACAAGCGTCCACCAAGAAGTGAGTTTTTCCGAGTCTTTCAAGTGCTGGCCGGGCCTTTCCCTCGTGAAGTCTCTTCCTGGTGGGACTTTGCAGCTTGTCCTATGTCTGGTCACTCTGGACGTTCAAGAAGCGAAAGGCCATTGTGATATGCAATCAAGCGACCCAAGAGTGTATCACAGCTTTGTAGACAACATTATAAAGGACTGAGAGGTAATAGACTACAGGAGTGTTCTTCACATTGAACAGGTGAGGTCGCTATCAGCCGCCAAGCACATCGCAAGGCTGACCCACTCATGATCCTCCATCATCGCCAGCGAGCCAGCCCATTCATCATTCTATCTGGGGAAGCGAAGTCAGACCGAGGATTCCTTGGAACTCTCCAGCTGGCCTTCTGCACCGAACAGAACAGTCCTTATTGTTAATCCACCTCAGTTCAAAGAGGCGAGCGACAAGTCACACAGCCCAACATGCTCGCCTCTGGCTTCACCAATGCGCCAGTGTCCAAGCTTCTTGTCTTTGGCATTGTAGCCACGGCTATCCTCGCAACTCTCACAGACACCAAGTACTTCCTCTGGATCGAAGTTCGCCCGCACCTACTGGACTATTGGCAGTATTGGCGCCTCTTGACATGGCAGTTGGCATATACCAACAGCGCGGAGGTGCTGTTCGCTGCCATGACCTTCTACCAGCTCCGCGTGATTGAACGTCTATGGGGTAGCAGGAAGTTCGCTGTAGGCCACCACCCCTCCATCCATCCACGGCAATCGCATTCTCGAAGCACCTCTGTAGTTCCGGATGGACGCTGACCGGCAAGTATCGCAGTCGTTCCTCGTGTCCACTTACTTCTATACCGCACTCCTCCCTCCCATCCTTCTCGCCGTGATCATCCGTCCGCTCTCTTGGGGACACATCAATTACCTACCTTCTGGCCCTACACCGCTGCTCTTCGCCTTACTGGCGCAGTATCATGCGGCGGTTCCATATATCTACAAGTACCGCCTCTCTTCCAGCTTACCGGTCAATGCAACTTCAGCGCAGGAGTATGGTATTCTGCTCACGTCAAAAGCTACATCATATCTCCTCCCACTACAACTCGCACTTGCACAATTGCCTGGCTCGGCGATTGCGGCTGGCGTAGGTTGGATTGTTGGGTTTGCGTACAGGAGAGAGATCTTGCCCGGTGCAGCGAGATGGAGAGTCCCCACGTGGATTGTAGGCGGCGGGGAACAAAAAGAACGCTACGACAGCTTAAGAAGGAGGATGGAGGGCGAGGCTGGGAGAGCTTCGGGTGTGCAGCCGGAGGGTGCTACCGGACAGGGTCAGGCTAGGCGGAGGGGAGTGATGGGCGGCTTGGTTGATCAGTTTAGAGGTGCTGCTGCTTGAAATTGCAGTTTGGCATCGAGCTTCTGGAGGCTTCAGCAGTGCCATCCAAGCATGGCGGAATTTGCAGTCACATGTTCTGCAAAACTCGCCGCTCCGTGTGGCATGTCAGGACTTCGATGAGAGGGTGTCCAACATTGTGACTATCAAGTGAATTTGGCTGACAGAGCATATGTGCATCGTACATGTGCGGGTTGGCATGTCCTTGATCCTTCAGCTGAAAGGCATCGATGATATACATATTCTATCGGGGAATGAATGGCGTGAAGGATCCGAAGCCACTGGGTGAGCTTCAGCTTGAGGAAGGAAGGCTTGTATTATTGAACATCCATGACTATAGAGGCTGCAGTCAGAGGGATCTGATTGCTCGCTCCGTCACAAGTACATTGTATACTTCTTCCAATATATATCACACCTGTTCAAACAACATAGTCGTTATCACTATCACCTAATCGGACCCTTGTGTGCAACCAACAAAAGTGGCTTGCAGGTCGCTTCGCAGTTGGAGCAAGCCAACTCTGTTAAGCGCCCACGACATCTCGGCCCGCTTCTAGAGGCGCACATCATCCCTCTACTATTGGCGGCGCAGTCAGTGAAACTCTCGACAAGGTAGGTTCATGCAGGTGAGCTCCCTTTCTGCAATTCAAAAATAGTTACACCAGGGAGCCTCCCGCCCACCGTCTTGGCCAATGATGACAGGACTATTCTTCCCGTCTGCTGAGCAGGCGACCTCCATCGCGCCTCTTCACGCAGATGCGCATCCACATGGACGCGTGAGACGTGACAGCAGCGTCTTGTTCCCTTCGCTTGTCCGGCTCTCCTACTCGTCCATCGCCTGCATCACCTGCTGCTATTCCACCGCCCGTCGTCAACAGCGGCCAGACTGGTGATTTTTGGGTCACATTAGGCCATTGTAGTTGCTACAGGCGCTACCAGCTCGTGTCAAACGACATGAGCCAACAACATGGCTTTCCCCCTCCTCCCCCTCCTCCTCCTTCACAGCAGTTCTCTACTTCCCCAGGAGGAGGCGCGGCTCCATATTTCACCCAGCAGAGACGCCGGCCTGGGCCTGCGCAGCCGCCCTCGATCACAACCAACTTCTTACGCACGCAAGGCGTCGGTCCGCAGACTCACACGCCTGCCTCTGCCTTGAGTCCTGGCCATTCTGCTTTGCCATACAGCCCTGCCACGCCAGCTGTACCTCATCCTCGCACTCCCAGCGCAGGATATCCAGATGTTGGTAATCTACTAGACCCTTCGAGAGCACACTTGCAATCACCGGGAAGTCCCAGCATGGCTCAACAACCTTACAATCCGCGACAATGGAGTGGCCATGGTTCTCATCTGGCTTATTCACAGCAGCCAAGCCCATTGAGCAGGGCGAATGTGGAGGTGACGGGCATGGAAAGTAAGTTGACTGTTGCTGGCCTGAAATCCTCAGCTTATTGTTCGGAGAGATGTGCGGTAAGATGATTATTCCAGTTAGATGCTTACGTAGGATCCCTTAGCTGCGATGCCTTCACCTCCGCCTCCATACTCACCTGAGACTCCGGATACCGTTGGTGGTATGTCCCATGGCGTGCGTCCGTCACCTGTGACGGAGCAACTTGGTTTTGTTTCTTCACCACTGGCATCAGAGCCATCAAACGCCGCCATGCCTCCCACCACTTCTGCCCACCACTCACCACAGCTACCTCGATCGCCTGCATTTCCTCCTCCACCGGGTCAGTCTTCACGAAACAGGGAACGTTCGGCGTCTGGGCAACGCCTTCTCAACACGATCCACAGCTTGACGGGCAGAGGCAAGCAACCTGCCAACCATGATTTCCAGTCAAGCCAAAGTGTGCACTATCCTGCGGGTAGTGAAGCTGCTAGGGCTCCAGCTGCCAGAAGAGCAGCCTCTACCGGGCATATGTTCCCGTCTACCTCAAACTCTTCATTTCCGCACCGGCCAGTGCCTACAACCGATTCGGGTAGATCATCGCCTGAAGGGTCGAGCTGGCGACCAGGCATGCCTCTTCCTGGCCCTCCTCCAGGGCCACCACCTCCAGGAATGCGTTCACAAAGCCTCAATCGCTATCCAGCTGGCTCCTCTCGTTCGAATAGCGCTACATCTGATCAAGAAATATCAACACCACCGCAAAGAAGAGCTGCAGCACAACCCTCATTGCTCGGCCCAGTTCCTCCGACTCCTGCAGATTGGACCGAAACGGATGACCTCGAATCAGCCATAAGGTCAATTGAACAAGCACATGGAAGTGCTGCTGCTCCTCTCTATCAGCCTCTGCGAATCAACACGGGCACTCACCATGATCAATCCACTTCTCAGAGGCCTACAAGCAGGGACGGAAGCTCCTCTGACGGCATTCGAGAACGCAGATCGAAAAGCCGTGCGGCCAGAGAAGGGGGAAGTAGCAGCAGTACCGTCATGTCGCCCGTAAGCGATGATTCTAGGCCTAGCGACTTTGTCTCTTCTACTTTAGGTGGATCCATCAGTCAACGGCGTGAGCACATGCGCAAGATATCTGGGTATGCGAGTGTCTCAGCGGCTCCGCCGGACCCGTCAAGCTTGCACGCAAAACCCGTCACTACAAAGAAAAGCGAGCCAGCACCACAGCCTGCAAGTCTGCTGACGCCCCCATATACACCAGCGGTTGGCAATCAGAGTAGCGAAACCGCACAGCGCCGCATCTTGGCCAGGCAAGCAAGCTCATCCCAGGAACGACCGATCTCTCACTTGTTGAATGCTCCGAATGAAGAATCATCGGCAATCCCTGCACCACTGAGTCCAACTAGACCAACTTCAAGCCGGTCCGTCGAAGCTGTATCGAAACTGGATTCTTTTTACCAACAGGCGATTGAGCGTCACCGCTCTTTAATCGAAAGAGAAGCAGCAGCTACGTCTGACGAAGAGAGGTTGGAAATTTTTGCAAGCTTCCTTGTACACGAATCGAGATTGCGTAGGGACAAGTATCAGTCTGCTTACAACAACATGGCCGGCGATGTTCTTGACCTTACAAGAGACATGTGGCGGTCTTACACCAGGGATAGCAAACGTGCAATCACCCCCAGCACTTCCATGTCGTCTATGGATCCTACAGTCCCGTCCTGGGCATCCGATGGTGGTCTCCCCTCGGCGCAAGGAGCCATGCCTAGCTCTGCTTCTTCCATGGGTGAATTCACTCCGGCAACGGATACCGCATCTTTTGGCGACAGTGCAGACATGCTCGACCGGGCAGACTCGCGACAGTGGGGCGAGCACTTCAAGCCTTCACTATCTCCCATACCGAGCATGGCGGTCAGCACTGTTCCAGACGAAGATAGCTCTCGAGGGCGCACCGCTAGCCGCTGGTGGGAACAAAGCGACTCGGCAGGCTCGGTAGGGCGGCCTGACAGGATTGAGAAGAGTCATCGGGAAACGAAATATATGGGTGTCACCCCGGCTACTCTTCGCGACGATCCTCATCCCTCGCCAAATGCCACTCGATCAACACCACCTGCTGGTGCAACCGATTTCAATCTCGGTCCAGACGAATACCCAGCCGAAAAGACTGGCTGGCACGAGGCGTCAGAGTTTGATACACCCATGGCAACACCAGCACGTCCAGGAGAGTCTCGAAAATCGTCAAATGCTGGAGCAAGCACGAATCAACTTGATGTATCACGTCTCGTCACCCTGCCTCCACCATACCCCCGTCATCATCCAGCAGTCAGCAACAGCCATCCTCAGCTCTCCGAGCTTCGCAACGCTCACCGACAATTGGCATCCCAAGAAGAAATCCAGCGCATCCGAGACGCCTACCTTGATCAGGACTGGGCGCTTCAACGCTCACAACAAGAAGATGCAAAAAAACGCCGCCTTCGTCTCCGCACATCTATCCAAGACAAGCTAAATGCAGGTGCCATTTCCTTCGCCGACGCCGCCGAAGCCGAAGCCAGCTTCGAAATGGCAGAATCAGATCGTGCTCGCGCCGATGCAAGAACAAACTTCGAAACCTACGAGCACGCCGTCTCCCATCCCCTCAACACACTCCTCACAGCTCGCCTAGAGCAGGCCGAAAAAAGCATCGCCACTCTCCGCTCCGACCTCACCTCCACATCAGATCCTAACCAAGCCCAAGAAGAAGGCGACGAACACCCCGAGCGTCTCGAGAAACTCACCCTGCTCAAATGGCTCTTCGAAGCAGGCGAAGTGTTGCACAAAGAAATGGCGGAGCTCCACGCCCAGCGCGGCGAGAAATACTCCGAAGTCGTTCTGACGCCCTACCGCCTCGCCAACCAAACCGATAAAATCGCCGAAGCCGAATCCTTCTTCGCCAAAGACCGCCGCGAGCGCCAGCAAAAATACGCCCGCGAAGCCCTCGCCCGCATCACCGAGCTGCAAGACATCGTAGAACACAACGTCGCCCGTGGCGTCGAAGATCAACTCTCCGCTTTCTGGGACATTGCACCTGGTCTGTTGGAGATCGTACACTCTGTGCCTTCCTCCTCGCCGCAAGAACTGGCCAATCTCGATATCCAAATCCCGCCCCAGGAGTACGAAGAGAACCCAGCTTTCCTCCGCTTCCCGCTGCAATACCTCTACTCCCTCCTCGCGCACGCCGGCAAGAGCGCCAGGCAATTCATCGAAAGCCAGGTGAATCTTCTCTGCCTGCTGCACGAAGTCCGGTGCGCGCGAGCGAAAGCCGCGTTGAAAGTTAAGGAAGTTGAGGTTGAGAGCGGCGCGTACGGTGGTGAAGAGGCTCAGGCGGATGTGATGGAGGAGATCAGTAGGGTTAGGAAGTCGGATGAGGCGAGACTTGATGCGGATTTGAAGGAGAAGGTTGGTGAGGTTGAGAGGCAGTGGAGGGAGGCGCTGGGGGAGGGGCTGGAGGGTTGTAAGGTTGGTGTGAGGGGGTGGTTGGTGGGGAATGGAGGGTGGGTTGAGGGGTTGGAGGGATGATGGTCTTGAGAGGGGGGGCTGGCAATTATAGACTTGGGTTGAGGAGGCATTGGGATTGGGATATTCATACAGGGAATTTGGAGAGACTCTGTCCGCCCAGGCTCTGACTTGTTTTTGTCCTGTTTTTTTGAAGTGGACATATGGTTGGTTATTGGCCGTTATGTCGTAGAATCAAATACGCATAGCAATGAACCAGAAAAGCTAGTGGAAACACGAAACTAAGAGAGACGAATAAATCGAGAGCAAAATCAAACTGCAGAAGAGAAAGTATGAAAACTAAACGAACGTCCATCGGGTATCAATCTCTCCATCGTTCCATCACGCAAAACAAGGGCAATCTCGCACTCCCCCACCTCCAAGTCACCACCTCCAAACAATACCCTACAAAAATAAAAATCTACCAAATCTTCTTCCCCTTACTCCCATCCTCAATCCCCCTCGCCACGCCCGCCACGCCGTCCTCAACACCATTCGTCAACCCCTGCAAACCATCGCCGACGGCTTTGGTGCCCGTGGTGTTGTTGATGGTACTTCCGAGTCCGCGGCCTGCGGTGCCGACTAGACCGCCGGCGGTGCGGGAGACGCCGCCTACTGCTGTGCCTAGCTGGGGCGGAGTGTTAGATTTTCTGGATGGAGGGATTTGAGGGTGAGGGTGAGGGTGATGAGGTGAAGTGCGGGTCAGGAAGACTTACTGTGCCTGTTACGGAGGTGATGGCACCGGTCACGCCTTTGTTGTTGTTGTCTAGAGGCATGTTGATGTTGATGATGTGTTTGGATGTGCTTATGTGGATGGATGAGAATAGAAAGAGGTGTATGAATATGGTTGCCTGCTTATGGGTGATATCTTACATGTATCCCTTCACTACTTGATCTACCTCACTCCAAGACTCTCTCTCTGCACTCTGCATGGCGACGTCAGAGTGGCACGTGTTAGCCTGTCAAGGGAAGCATGTTCATCGAAGGGTCCTAGCGAGTCTAGTGCCGCGGGATGTGTGTGACAAGAGTGAAAATCCACAAATTCACCTCCGACCTGGAGCTAAGCCTAAAGCAGCTACGTACCTAAGGCACCCACAGAAAGCGCGACTGAAAATTATCCAAGAGCCAGCGCTGCAGTCGCGCGCGAGCGTCCGGGCTTTGCTGTGCGCTGCTGCTGCTTCCCTTTCTCTCTCCTCTGCTACTTGACTTCTCTCTCTCTTTCCCTCCCACCCACCTCCATCCAACTTCTGCGCTTCGTCTTCCCATCTCCAGGCACACGCTCAACCGCCGTTGTCTGCTGCTGCTCATATCGACAAAGCTACCAAAAAAACTTGAAAAATCCCCCCGAAAAACCCGTCCCTTCATCGGCTCGTTCGTTGAAGGCTTCTCCTCCCGACTCACCACCACCCACCAACCTTCCTACCTCAAAAAGTACGCTCTTCCTCTTCCTCCGCCATCGACCTCACTTCCACTGCCCGCATTGCCTGCGCGCGCGCACCTGCCTTGTCACTTCAGGCCTTTGTCGCTGACTGAGCGCTCACAGCCCAAATTTCCGTCACCAGACACCCATACCTCTTCAGACAAACAAAAACGTAGGTACACACTTTCTTCTTTGTCTTCGCTCGATTCGAAAAAGACGCGCAGCGCATTCTTCTCTTTGCACACACTCTCTCTTCGCGCAAAATCAAGCGCATAGACAGGCAGGATTTGGCAACGCAGGAATTTTCGCGGTGGAAGCATCAGCAGAAGCCGCAGGGGCAGCAACAACAGCAACCGCGCCAGTCAGCGCACTTCCGCCCACCGTGCTAACCCTCTCAGCAGAACCCCAAGTCAACATGTCTGACGTCCAGAACTCCACCTCCCCGGCCGCTGGCCAGGCCGCCTCTCCCAAGGCTGATGCTGCCACCGCCAACGGCGCTCAGGCCAACGTTGCCGCCAACGATGACCTCCAGGCCCAGTCTGCTCCCCAGTCCGCCCACCCCAACTCCGCCTCTCTGTACGTTGGCGAGCTCGACCCGTCCGTCACCGAGGCCATGCTTTTCGAGCTGTTCTCGTCTATCGGCCAGGTTGCCTCTATCCGCGTCTGCCGCGATGCCGTTACCCGTCGTTCGCTCGGTTACGCCTACGTCAACTACAACAACGCCGCCGACGGTGAGCGCGCTCTTGAGGAGCTCAACTACACCCTGATCAAGGGCAAGCCCTGCCGCATCATGTGGTCTCAGCGTGACCCCGCTCTGCGCAAGACTGGCCAGGGCAACGTCTTCATCAAGAACCTCGACGCCGCCATTGACAACAAGGCTCTTCACGACACCTTTGCCGCCTTCGGCAACATCCTTAGCTGCAAGGTCGCCCAGGACGAGAACGCCAACTCCAAGGGTTACGGTTTCGTTCACTACGAGACCGCCGAGGCCGCCAACCAGGCCATCAAGAGCGTCAACGGCATGCTTCTGAACGAGAAGAAGGTCTTCGTCGGCCACCACATCCCCAAGAAGGACCGCATGAGCAAGTTCGAGGAGATGAAGGCCAACTTCACCAACATCTACGTCAAGAACATCGAGCTCGAGACCACCGACGACGAGTTCCGTGCTCTCTTCGAGAAGTACGGTGACATCACCTCCGCTTCCCTCGCTCACGACAACGAGGGCAAGAGCCGTGGTTTCGGTTTCGTCAACTACGTTCACCACGAGGATGCCTCCAAGGCTGTCGACGAGCTGAACGACTCCGACTTCAAGGGCCAGAAGCTGTACGTTGGCCGCGCCCAGAAGAAGCACGAGCGTGAGGAGGAGCTCCGCAAGCAGTACGAGGCCGCTCGCCAGGAGAAGAGCGCCAAGTACCAGGGCGTCAACCTTTACGTCAAGAACCTTGCCGACGACATTGACGACGAGGAGCTCCGCAAGATCTTCGAGCCGTACGGTGCCATCACCTCCGCCAAGGTCATGCGCGACACTCAGCCTCTGGACGGTGACGAGACCCCCAAGAAGGAGGGCGAGTCCGAGCAGGAGGGTGAGAAGAAGGAGGAGACCGAGAAGAAGGCTGAGGCCGAGAAGAAGGACGACTCTGAGGAGAAGAAGGAGTCTTCTGACGTTGACGAGCTCACCAAGAAGATGGACACTGCCACCATCGGCGGCGAGAAGAAGCTCCTCGGCAGGAGCAAGGGCTTCGGCTTCGTCTGCTTCTCCAACCCTGACGAGGCCACCAAGGCTGTCACCGAGCTCAACCAGAAGATGATCCACAACAAGCCCCTCTACGTTGCTCTCGCTCAGCGTAAGGAGGTCCGCAAGAGCCAGCTCGAGGCTTCCATCCAGGCCCGCAACCAGAGCCGCATGCAGCAGCAGGGTCCCGTCGGCGGCATCCCCCCGCAGTTCATGCAGCCCCAGGTCTTCATGGGCCCCAACGGTCAGCCCATCATGATGCCCGCTGGCGGTCGTGGCCAGGTTCCCTTCATGCAGGGTCCCGGTGGCCGTGGTGGCTTCCCCGGTATGCCCCAGCACGGTGGCCGTGGCGGCCCCGGTGGCATGCCCCAGATGCCCTACGGTATCCCTCCCCAGATGGCCGCTGGTTTCCCCGGTGGATTCAACAACCCCGCTGCCTACGCCCAGCTCATGCAGGCTGCTCAGCAGCAGGCCGCCCAGATGGGTGGTGGACGTGGCGCCGGCCGTGGTGGCCCCATGCCCATGATGCCTGGTATGCCCGGTATGCCTCCTCAGGTCGGTGGTGGCCGTGGTGGTTTCCAGGGTGGCCGTGGTGGCCCCATGGGTGGTCGCCCTGACGAGCAGCGTGGCCGTGCCCAGAACCGTGGCCCCTCCGCTGGCCCTGCTCTTGACGCCAACGCTCTCAACGCCGCTCCTCCCCAGCAGCAGAAGCAGATGCTTGGTGAGGCTCTCTACCCCAAGATCCACGCCCAGCAGCCTGAGCTCGCTGGCAAGATCACCGGTATGCTCCTCGAGATGGAGAACTCCGAGCTCCTCGGCCTGTAAGTACACCCTGACTTGAAGATCTTCACGATCGAACCATTCACTAACATCTCTTGCAGTACCGAGAACGATGAGGCTCTCCGCGCCAAGGTCGACGAGGCCATGGCCGTCTACGACGAGTACGTCAAGACCCAGGGTTCCGACGAGACTCAGCAGCAGCAGCCCAACGGCGCTGAGAACGCCGCCCCGGCCGCCGAGGACGCGAAGCCCACCGAGGCTTAGGCACCTCATGCGTTTCGCGGCCGTATGATGCCGACGTTGGCAACTCACTGAGTTGACAATGTCTTCATGCGACCACGCAATCTTTGGTTTCAACTGCTGCTCCCGCTACAGTTGGACCATCAATATTTCCTTTTCTGTCCCGGTCGGCGCGGCGTGACGGCTTTCTCTGGAAGCCCTGTCACCTTTGTCCCGGCCGGACAATCAACTAGCTTACGATACCCCTTTTTACGATACGATCGAGTATGTGCTCTGTACGAGTGTGGATGAAAAGAAAGAAAGAATCAACCAAAGGCGGACCGTTCTGCATTCTATCTGTTCCTCTTTTCCTTTTCTCTCTTCCCTTCTTCTGCTTATCTCTCTCAATTTCTTTCCACAAAAATCCTGGGATCACCGACGTCGCTTGGTCGGGTTTGGTCTGGCTTACTAGTCTGACCTGGCTTGGCCTGGCTTATCCGCTATCAGCAACATGTCTAAACATTTTTAGTGCGTGTAGCGTAGCGGCTTTTTAAGGGGGATTCTGACTTTTTGGAGGGATATATGAAGTTAAGGCATGGAGAGAATGGAAGAATGGAAGTGGAGTTTGGGAGGAAGAGAAGATTGTTTCATGGATATGGTTACTGCTGTTTGTTTTCTGTGTACATGTTATGTTATTTGTTTGCTGCTGTTGTTGGGTTGTTTGTATGAATATGAAAGTATGAAAGATGGCTTTGTGGCTGGTTTTGTTTACTTGCTATCACATTGGGTTTCTTCGGTTTGTGTTTCCCTGTTCCTTTGTTTTCTTGGTTGTGTTGGTTTAGGTGCGCGCACCCATGTGGTGGGTGTTCTCGGCGGGGAAGGGAGGGGAGAAGAAGTGCTTGAGGATATGGAGGGACTTTATTACTCATCAGATCGCATGGGTTTCAGACAGATAGAACGGTTGTAGGTGAGGTATCTAAAAGTTCATGGATTTTGTTTGTATTTTGATTTTGATTTGGGACTTTGAGATGATTTTGATGTGAGATGTGGGGAGTGATCTCCTTCTTGCTTAGTTATGAGTAGAGGCGGTGGGCTCGGCTTGGAGGAGGTGAGGTATTGTTTTTCTGCACTTGGTTGGTTGGTTGCGACTGGAAGGCAAGGGGGAGGAAGGGTTGTTTGGGTGGAGTGAGGTGGATGGAGTGAGGTGGGTTGGTTTGGATTAACGTGATTGATTGGATTGGTCTGGTTGATCGAATTGGATTGATTGGATTGAATTGATTGATTTGGTTGATTGGATTGATTTGGTTGATGAATCTGATTGATTGATTTGCTTCCAGGTTTGATTGACTTGATAGACTTATTTGTCTCGTTTGATCTGTAAGATTGATTGATCGGATTGAAATGGACTGACTTTCGATCCTTCTAAATGGTATTGGCACGGTAACCCTCGAGTAGCGGTGAAAGGGAGAATGAGTGGAAGTTCTTTTGCCGTCTCGTCTCGGCAGTCGACAAGAAAGGACCTCTGGGCGGACGCTGGGAGAATATCATTGCAGCCTTGTTCTTTGCGGGTATTGCTTTTGAGACGCTTTTTATGGAAATCTTTTGGCTGCGTTTAGGAAGCTGAGTGGCAAGCTGTAGACTAGAAGATTCATTTATACTGGGAATTAATATATGAGTTCGAGGCTGTGTAACAAACTGATGAGCCTTGAAGTGGCTTGGTCGGCACAGATGCGTATACGGTACCTTTGTCTTGGAGGGGCGAAGTAGAGTAACATTGTGTATTGGATGAAGCGCCATCCGATGGCCACTGTTCTTGCTCCGGTTGATTGCAATAGTGACCTTCTTCAATCAATAGACCAGAACGACCCCACGAGACCATTAGTCTCAAGCACCTTTTGTATTTGAGCTCCAGATCGCTTCTTCCAGGGTTCCGAGACGTAATCACCATACCAAGCACTTGCAAATCGCCACATCTACGGCAAAGGCACGACAGCGCCCTTTGTCACGCCATGCCGCCGACACCAGTCATCAACATCATCTTCGCAATGGAATGGCTGGAAGGAAGCGCATGAATGAATGACGTTATCCCACCACTCGCGAATCGGCGTAGATAGGTGAAAGACCAAGTCCTTCTCAACAATGTCTTGATCACGCACCCGCACAATACACTGCTCGCTTTCGCCTCCGTATCTAGTGAAAGTATCCGCATCGGCTTTCAACGCAGCCGCTATGCCGAAAGCGCAGTATAGACAGGTAGCCCAGTACCCTCGGTCCCCAATTTGGACCCAGCATGATGCCGGGTACAACGCGAAGGGATGTACAACCCAAGGCTCGATCTTGTGCGGGTGGAGGAGAAGAGAGTGCGTGGAATGCAAGGCGAGGAGAGCTTCTTCGATTTCTTTGCGCGAGCACTGGAGAGTGGATGCCAATCCATCGTTTGTCGGTGCGTGTCCTCGTTCGGCGATTTGTTGTGTGAGAGTGCCTCTGACTTGTTCCTGGAAGGCTGTAACAGTCGCAGGCATGTTGAGTTGATGGGTGGCAATGGCGGAGGGGCCGGGGAGATCAGTGGCTTCGATTTGATGAGATGTTACAGGAGCTCGGATGATATCTATGTACGAATTTACATTTGAGAATAATAAGGCGTGAGAGGGGTGTGGTGTGACTGGCGTAGGGCACGACTGACGTTTGAAGCGAATAGGTCGCTTGGGTTCGTCCGAACAAAACAAGGTTGCCTCTAAGAGCGCGATATCGGTAACAAGGTTGACTTTATAGCAAAAGTGTCGGAGCAGTACATCGCGGGCTCGGTCTCGATCTCCACTCTTATTTGCTGAATCCTGTAAATGAGTAGTGTATTACCTCCTATCATGCAGGCGATAAACAGTAAGAGCGCTAGGATGCGCTTAGATCTAGATTCCTAGTTGGTCACCGAAACGTTATTGAGCTAGGGCAGGCGCCAGCATCCGAGAACTGCGAGTTGGTATACACTTATAAAGGACGTAGACTAATCGAGGACTAGGAAGCGAGAACTGGGGAATAGTACTGAAAATTTTAGAGAGCAAGGTAGCCAGATACTATTAACAGTAATCTCTAGCGCATGTCTTATTTCGTGGAGTTGAATGCTTAAGTACTGATCTGATTAGGTGGTTTTGAAATTGGTAAATTAAAGGGCGGCAAGATGTGTACGAGGAGTACTCCTTGATTTGAGCCTGCGTCCTGGACTGCATCTACAGTCCCTCGCTTTGTTCCAGTTGCCATTGCAGCTCTTCCGCATCTTCGATTTTGAGGATCTTGCCCTTGGCTTCATTCGTGGGAGAGTGGTGTAACGACGTCGAGATTATTTCGATGCAGAGCATCTACAAGGCAGTCTTGTAGGCCTTGGTGTGTCTATCGTTGGTGATCTGATCATTCTCGGCGGCGAGTCGGTCGTGGGATGTGATTGCAAGCGGAACGAGCAGGCCGACGATATCAATGCTCGTTTATGAAACGCAAGAAATGCTCGCAAGAGGGATTGGCACCAACCGAATGAATGGAGTACTGCTGGTCCAGCCCAGCAATATCCTCAGGCGTTGCGACACAGAGCTCTCGAGCTTCCTGTCTCGTGGCTTCTACATCTGCTGCGCTGCAGGTGATGCATTGATCGACGGTAAGATCTATTACTAGGGTGGCTGCAGCGATATGTTGGGAATCGGGAGCCACATTTGGCGACTTGCGAGGCTGTCCGCTGGGGGACAGTGCACCAGCCGCCGTATCATGGCACGATCGTACCAGCGGTCAAGTGGCCCTTGAGCTAGCTCTGGCGCCTTCTGGTGAGCTACCGAACTCTCGAGCTCGTATATTCCCATGGACCATTGCAAGTCCGGTCTGTCGATTTCCATCGCGCATAGACTCTCTAACAGCACTCTAGCCACGCCCCCAAGGCGAGCGGTGGCATTAAAGCTTTGTATGCAGACATAACGCAACGCGCCTGATATATAGGGCGTCTGTCCTTGTTCGCTACAGTCATAACGATCTGCCGAAATCCATCCGGGTACTTTGTGTATTTGGACTCTTGAAAGGTGGTCGAGCACGGTTGTGCTGCAAAACGCAAGGCGGATGATGTATGCTGCAGAGTCTGAGGATTGCAGGTCAGCCATGTGCATTGATACGCTCTAAACGGAGTATGCCAGCGGAGACCATAGCAGGGGTACAAACAGTAGGCGCTTGAGGTGGTACGTGACACGGAGTCGAGGTGATGCAAGTCTCGCGCGTAGTATGAGTTTGGCTGTCCGCAAAGCTCTTCGAATTTCCATGAATATGGCGGTGACGAGTCTTGCTCGAGCCTTCCGCCAAAACGGAATTTGAAATTGGCTCTCAGTAGTAAGAGGAAAGGAGACGGCGAGCGGGACTTCGAGGAATTCGTTCCTTTCGATTCGACCAAGGAAGGACAGTCAAGCGTATCCTTGACAAGGGCGTAGATGGCTCCGCTGGAGTAGGGACTTGATGGTAGGTATCGGTGCAGACGATAATGTCTGTCGAGAAAGGGAGTAGTGGGGATGAAGACCTCAGTAAGGCAGGGATGTTGCGAGTGCATTATAGTGTACGATGGACCGGTATTGAAGAGAGGGGAGTGATGCAGTGTAGTCTGACAGGCACACGCGCGAGAGCGCGCGCCCGCAAATAAATCAATGCGTTTGTGGGTACGCGAATTGAACATATGAGTCTCTATATTTGTACTCGTTCTCGATGGCGTTGACAGAAAAAGGCAATGATCGAAGTCAGGGTTAGCGACTGACGTCAAGTATGGTAATCTCGAACACTCTAAAGCCGGATATGTGGCAGCGGAGACGGGCATACTTACCGATCCAATGGGCAAATCGGAGCGCTTTCCCATGAAGGAAGAAATTTGCATGCCAACATCGTCATTCCCCCTCCACGCCTCATCCCCTAGGCGGCTGTCAGAGGGCGCACTACTGCTGGACATCTACGGCATTTAATTTAGTAACAAGGGGAGCCATCCTCGCCATCTCCGAGAAAAGCCAATAAAGCATCTCGAACGGTCGGCTGGCTCCGCTGTGGCAGTGGTGCCGCCAAACTATTAAGGACGCTGCCACGGACAAATGTTGGGGATATTTCACCGCTTCAACTATTCCGGGGAGGAATTGAAGCTGTATATACTGGGCTGTGGTACTGTATAATAGGTTGCTTGATAGCGGGTTATTACTGAACTCATTATGCGCTGGCCAAAGCTCATTTGTTCGTCTTGAAAGACGTGTGGATACTCAGTTGCGCTTCCTGTATCCTGAATTTATATCCTTGATTCTGGCTTAGTAGCTTCGCTGCTTCGGATCCGCGTGATGAAAACAGTTGTCCTGGTTTCGTGAAGTTCTTCAGACTGTTTCCACATTCGTAGCTAAGACTCAAGGATCTAGACACTAGAATACAGGAAGCACGGGTGGCAATCTTTTGTTCCTGGAATCAGTCTCTCCAGTTATCCGGCGGTATTCGGCTTCGATTGAACCCGCAGAAATGTCTCTACTGAGATGGAGATGCACTGGGATCCTGTGCCTATCGACGAAGATGAGACTTGGGTGGTTGTGGAGCACACGATGTCTCGCCCGTAACCTTTCCCATGAGCAACGCGGCTTCGCTCGCGCGGCGATACCGGCAATGTGTAATCCTGGATCTAGAGCCAAAAACTGATGCAATGGTCTCGCAGTGTCATTTCATTCAGCCAAAGCACGACGCCCGAGAAAGCATGAGATCGTGAGTTCTTGGTGTAACTTGGAGCGTAGAATCGGGGTTGCAGAACTTCTGCGATTTTCGTGTGTTTATATTCGAGTGTCCCCATGAAATCTTTAAGAGACGGGATGCCTGGAATCTTCTCATCCCTCGTCTTAGGACCGGCTTTCGAATTTCTTCTAACAAGAAGCGAAGCCGAGTCATAGTTACTATGGCAGGAGACAGAATCGACGATGCTCTCGCCATGGCGCCGAACACGTCGGGATGGCAAATTAGTCTGGCTTAGACGTGGCCATCCAACATCGGCCTGGAGATTCTAGTCACCTCAGGCCCATATGCGATCCTCTTTCCGGTCTCGCTCAACCAAGAGGCCGAGTTATCCTCATCATGTTCTGGGTAGCTCTGTACAACAAGTTCGCTATCCCCGTTACGGCCAGCGTGCTTAATCCAGTGGTGACATCGGGAGCAAGTAGATTCAGATTCAGCTTCATCAGCATCCGCCATGGCACTGAGCAGTGTTACAGTGGTTATGTGCGAATGTAGGTGCCGATCGTTGGGGTTCAGAAATGCGTTACAAACTAGTGTGAAGAGTCATTTCAAACATCGTTTTCCAACGACTTGGAAGCAGAAACCTGATATTGATCTTGAGGCCAACATCATACGACTGTCATTGCTAGGTCCAGCTCGCTGAAAGTGGACATCCAAGTGCGGTCCGATGAATCTGCTACACAATCTCCAGTCGAGTGCTGGAGTCAAACCTCGGCAAGGTATTCGGTCTGGTCTGAGCAAGGCATTTAAAGACGCCATCGATATTCTCCACTGCTCGGAAGATGCAATGGAGCCTCGCGTGAGTATCTCGTATGTGGTCATGGCGATGACCAAAGTTGCTTTCTAGTACACCTCATGCGGCAGGAAACATGTCTCCTTCATGTGGTGAAGGATCGATTGTAGGTAGTGCTGTGGCCAAGAAAGCTCTTGAGTCGCGATGCAATGGGCTTCTGAGCGCCGTATCGTGAGATCGCCAGCAGTTCCCTTGGGTTTGAAAATTTGTTGGGCAAAGCAGCTCAGGTCGGCATGGAATGGCCTTGCAGCAAGACACTTCCGTCCAGAGTATAGAAAGTTCCTTGTTCCAGGGCAATTAAAAGTTGACGTACGCCTTTGGTGATATACTCCAATAAGGCTCTCCGGGGCCCTTTTCGCCAACAGTCTGAGCGTGCGTCATGTTGTCGGTCACCAGTTCATCGGGGTCCTGGGGAGTTGCGTTGTGATAAGTGGCCGACCCTTCCATGGAGCAGATGCGAATCAACGTTTGGACAACGCGACTTTTAGAAAGCTGGCTGAGCCATTGTTTGTCGAGACTCGCCTCGATGCTTTCGGGCGTGTGGCGCATGTCGAACTCTTGCACGAGCACGTAGCCTACAGTGCCATCGGCTAGTTTCGACGTGGCGGGATCTTGTTCGAAAAGAAACTGTCGTGTCCAGAACCGCAAGCTGTGTCGTAGTTTCTCTGTTATCTCGTCCACAACTTTATTTGACTTTGAGGCGCAGCTGATTTCGACATGTAAAATGTGTGCTGGAGGCGCTGTGACTTGAGATCAGTATCGCAAGGGAGATAGATTACTACTTAGGGCTTACTTACATGGTCCCCGAGGCGCTTCGTTGTGATCGAATCGTCTCCTAAGAATCAAGTCCTCTCCTACGCCGGTACCCGGGCCGAAGAACTGGAGGATGGCAGGCCACGATAGCTTGGGCGAAGCAAGCCTATTTTCGGTGCCATCAAACCGCCATGTCGTGTCGACGTGTAGGAGAGTAAGAGTGAGGTTGCCACGAAGGCCGTCCTGGGCCTGGCGGGCGAAATCGGATTCCGAAGTGCCATCGAATTGCTGATCGTGATGGGAATTCGACCGACGTCCAGATCCCGCGATGATGGCCTTTTTCTCGATCGCGCTGCTTCGCCCGCTGAAACGGCATAGCATCACCGCTGCGTAAACAGCATGCCCTGCAGCCACGTGAAGCTGTAGATTATGGAGCAGGCCGAGAAAGTCCTCTTCGTATGCGAATATCTGCGCAACATAGTCGCCGGTGGAGAATCGCGAGGCCATGTTGGCGCTTCGGCGAGGAGGTAGCTTAAGACGCGCGACACCAGGTGATATGATGCGAAGAAGTGCTGAAGTGTCACAGCGTTCAAGGCGGCGCTGACACGGGATTTTTGGAAATGCTATTATCGCGACGGCGACGTCACTGCTGGCCGGCGTATAACCATTTGATTTTCACCCACCGTTGCCTGCGTGAACTACGCAATAATTTGACACGGAGTTAGTGCCGTTGACGATGATGTCATGATCGGCGCGCCATTTCCCACCAAACGTGTGTTGTGATACTGAGTCATGAACACTGCTAAGGGGAACTTAGGGATGCCAAGAGGCATATTGACAAACTTCCATCTCAAGTTCGTGTTTGTATGTAGAACCAATCAATGCAATCATCCATTATCTGCGCATCTCAACAACGTGTGTCACATCTTATCCACCTGAACTTTAAAATCAAGTGACGAGACGCACGAGGTTGTGTTCCAGTGTAGCCAGCAGACGACCAGAAGAGTTGCAGAGGTTCATTTACATGTATAGAAGTTCTTGTTGTGTATACGGCATATCACTGCTCATGCTTCAGGCGATGCCCGCGTCTCGGCGACCAGCTGTTTCAAATCCTTCATCTGAATCGGCTTGGTCAGATACTTGTTGACGCCGGCGTTGAAAGCATCGTTTCGCGCGTCTTCGGTGGTCACACCGGTGAGAGCAGCGATGTTGGCGGCGCGAAGTTTGGTCTTGCGCTCGAATTCGCGGATCTTTGCCGTTGACTCGAACCCGTCCATGATCTGTGATACAGTTAGTGACTTTTCCGGCTTTTCACAGACGCCCAAGGACGCTTACCGGCATGCTCATATCCATGAGAATGAGGTAGAAGCGAAGCGGGGATTCTTTGTAGGTGTTGAGCGCTTCAAGACCGTTGGTGGCGCACTGGTAGGCCAGGCCTTGTTTCTTCATGAGCGCTGTCAATAACTGTGTTTCAATCGATAGTCAGTAAGATTTGACGGCAACAGTGGTACGCACAATCGACTTACCCTCATGTTGATAGCATTGTCCTCCACCAGCAATATGTGATCTTCCTCCAACTGGCCGTCTTCAGCTGTCGATATTTCGGCGGGCATCTCTGGGGTCTTCTGTGATGACGCATCCATGAAAGATGTCGGCGAGATTATATTACTTGACCTGCGCGCATGTTGGGTTTCGGCAACGAATGGCAGATCAAAGTAAGATCCAGTCGCGTCTGGATTGCCGGATTTGCTTGCGGGACTATCTGCGTAGATGGTTTTGGAAGACGCATGTGCGCGAGTGTCGTGAAGAGCGTAATCACTTATCTGACGCGTCGTTGTTGAGCTTTTTGCATTGGAAACAGCCCTCATGAGCTTTCGAGGTCCAATCGGCTGGTGAATGTATATTGGCTTGACAGCGAAGCCCTCAAACTCGAATATAGGCTGGGCAGAGGCGATGGATCGACCTAGCACCAAGGGTCTCGAGCCACTGGCGGCAAGCGAGGACATGAAAGACTTCACTGCATTGGTGTGCAGCGAATCAAGTTGACCCAGATCGCTCTCGGAGACCGCACAAAGAATACCGTGGCCTTTGGGTGACATTCCCCGCGGTGAGATGATTTCGCACCCAAACCATTGGGCAGCTGTCCGTAGCATGGAGTCTTTGACGGCCTTGGTGCCAAAAGAGTTGGCTTGAGATGCGTTGTCCTTTATCTGTAGAATACAAAGTTGTCGAGGCTTGTTCGTGGCCGCATCGTCTGGTTCGTTGTCTTCGGTGCTCGGTCGATCGGTAAATTTAGCCAAAAATTGAACCGTTACGATCGTTCCTCTCCCGGGCTCGCTTTCGACATTGACGGAGGCATTGAACTCCTTAGCAACCTCCCTCACAATGCTCAAACCTAAGCCTGTACCAGCCGAGTGGGAGTCGGCTTGTCTGAACGGGGTGAACAAATCGTTGGAAACAAATTCTTTGGACATGCCAATCCCGGTATCTTCGACCTGAAGACACACAGATGTCTCATCTCGGCCACCTTCGTAAGAGCTACCTTCCGAATCTGCAACGAGTTTGACAGATATCAAGCCACTGGGAGTATACTTGAGTGCATTGCCAACTAGCGATCCGTCAGCATGGCAATCAATTATAATAAATGGCTTGCGTGACAGCCAATACGTGAGACTTGGGCAGTTCTCTTACCTATATTCGTCAAGACGCGGGTCCAGCTGCCGGGTGACATGGGAGTCGTCCAACTGGCGCGGTTGTCAATATCAAGTGTTACTGATACATCTCCTTCCTCTGGCTGCACCATCGGGTTCTTTCGCGGAGATGATCCGCTAGGCTCGCCTGACTTCTGCCCAAACGTGTTCGAGTATCTAAAAGCAGATACGACACTCTCGACGACTTCCTCTGTCAGACGTGCTATATCGACCGTGGTCATGCTGTGAGAATTGCTCTCATTCATTTTCGCCGATGTGTGCCTGGCAGCTTCAACTCTTGCGCGATCTGTCTTTTGATCTTTAGTGAGGTTGCTGATCTTAGAGTAGTCCAAGATATGATTGACGGTGTCCAAAAGTGTTCGACCCGCAAGAGCCACAGAAAGTGCCATTTCCTCTTGAAATGGTGTCAATTTGGAATCCTGCAGAAGCTCAATTCCCGCTAGAACACCGTGTAAGGGTGATCTGAGCTCGTGGCTCACTGAGCTAATGAATCTACCTTTGGCGGTATCCGAAGCGATTGTCTCAATGCGGCTGATTTCCGCCCGAAGGCTGTGGCTGAATGCAGACAGGTAGGTCAGATCCTCGTCGGTGTCGAAAAATCGGTTGCCGTGATGATTCCAGGTGAAAATACATGAGCGGTATCGTTCGCTCGTTGCCTGGAGGGGTCAGTAATTGCGAATTGGTGCTTCTTGGGGACAACTAGCACTCTTTGTGGAAGCATAGCGTGTAGTGGTACGGATACTTACGTCCCAAACGGGGAAAAATGCAATTGAGCGAGCGTCGCCTACAACTTTCCGCACCAATCGCGCATGGCGATTGTGCTTGGTGTTGGTTCGGGCCACGAGAGTGTCAGTTCCGGTGCTTTCTGATCCTGCGCTTTCGTCTGACGCTGAATATGAGTTTCCTGTTACAGCGTAATTGAAGACTTTGCCGTTAGGGTACGATTTGACTAATCGAGCCACATCCTTCTCCGAGAGTTGAAAAGGGGATTTATTGGTCGTGTCTTCAGCCGCCTGTATCTGCGTGGAAGATCCCACGACCCTGCACATCTTCGATCGAAGATCGCTGCTGTTGTCCGATTGATCCGTGTCACTGTTCGTTTGAGCCTTAGAATCGTCTGAAGATGTTGACGTGTTGTGAACGCTGCCGGAACTGCTTGTCTGATCGCCGCCTTGGGTTCCAAATCTCGGGCGCCCTAAAGAGCGGGCTGAAGAAGCCGCGGTAGCATCAAAGAAAACAACGCCAGCAGAGCCCAGCGACTCACGCAAAAGATTGCTGGCCCGATGGTAGACATGCTTGATCTCAGCGGCTGCATCGAATTTCTGCTTGCTTGCTTTCTGCTTGCGAGTTGTTGTAGAGGCACTCGGTGGTCCTGCACTGTTCTCACTTGCTGTATCATCCTTATCCACAAAATCAAGTCCTGAAACATGTTGCTCGTCCCGGTCCAAGGCTGCTTGTTCGTTTCCATCGCTCGCGGATCGGGGCGTAAGGGCAGGATTCAAACGCGACTTGTGTGCATTACTGGTAGTTGGTGAATTTCTCGAATCGACGGCACGATCCTCAGCCACCCCAAATTCGACATCGAACCTGGCCTGCTGTTGCGCGTTACTTTCACCAGCCTCCTTCCGCCGTCCACCGGCGCCCATGTTGTCCTGACCGATCCACCAGTCACGAAGGCTGCTGCCGCCATTGTTGAATGTACCAAGGGCTTGGATCAGCCGTTCGCTGCGTTGCCTCTGAGAAGTGACGGTCGATCCGAACAAATGCTGCGCGATAGTATCGCTGAGATCCTCGCAGAACAGCATGTCTTCGGCGCTCACACCATACCTGGGCTTGTCATCCAGCATGGTCAAGCTTCCGATAATAGCTCCGTTGGTGTCTCGCATAGGCACGGAGAAGTAGAATCGCGGGCATTCAGCGCGCGACACAAGAGCGCGGTCTGTGAACTTCGCGTTCTGGCCGACATCGCTGATGATGCACCAATGGTCAGACATACCCTCAGTATAGTAGTGGTCGCTGTCTTCTGGTCGCTCTCTGTATCTGCGCGCTTTCCTCCAGCCATCGAGAGCAAGATCGTTGATGCCTTCGTCTCGCTGAAAGCACGATGTACCTAGCCAGCTTTTGTCTCTAGGGTCCGTAGTGTAATCAGATTGGAGCGCCATGCTCCTGGTGGCTTCAACAAGCACATATTCGGTCTGGCGCGACAGCAGCGTGACGAAAGCGCGGCGGACGCCTATTCGGAGTGTTGCAAGTTGGGCCAAGGCAGCAAGACCAGTATCGTGACATGTCGCTGGTGTTGGCAACGGACGGTCTGGTGAAAAGGCATGGCGATCGATGTACTCGGGTTTGTACAGCTCGGTCCAGGCCTGAAGGTGACTGAGCATTGATTAGCAGGTGGTGAACGCAAGGGTAGCGGAGGCCAGACATACCGCAAGGCAATGCGCTCACGACTCAACTCGGTGAGAAGGCGCAGGGAGCTTCGACTCCGGCGTAGCGGCGGTGGAGGCGTTGGTTCATCTTCGAAGGCGGAGGCGGCGCGATGGGAGGGGTTTGGGGGTGTGGAGAGCATTATATTGAGCACAGGCGGTCTGAGACTGTGATGTCGAAGTGATGCACACGCTTGCTCACCTCAGCACACTCACACTCAGATCGATGCGGCCCTAAAAGAAGTCGAGTAAGTCTTGCCGGAAGTAGTATCACGATGTCGCTATACAAAAGCGATGGGCAGAGCCTCGAGCGCCACGCCAAGTAATTGAATGGTCGAAGACATCGAGATGTGCACGTCCTCACGTTGATCCCTTCTCGCACGGAAAGCTCTCACAAAAAGCGCCACAATAATAGTCTGTATCGAAGATGAGATAGGTTGACGCGGGGTCTTTCAATTCTCGATCTTGCGGACCCGGAATTACGTCCGACGATCGAGGTAGGCGCACAGCTGGTGATATCACGTGACTGCAGTAAGCCTACGCAGATAGCCTCCTCCCACCGTCATAGCCCAGGATACTGGAAAGCTGGCGGGGCTGGGAGTCGAGGTCGCGCCGTGTGGCCTTCCTATACGTGTGCCAACGAACAGTATGGAGAGACAGCCAGAGGAGACATTTTGAGATCACGAGGGCCTCCTGCGTGCAGTCTGGCGCCCCGATCTCGACTATTTCTCACTCCCCGAGACACCCTCACTATTTTGCTTGTCATGCAACTCGTTCAGCTCACTTCCCAATTGAAGCCGCTACTTCTCAGTATTGAACAGCGATGCGAGCTCGTATTCCCCTTTCCGGTTCTGACAAAGCCTGGCAGGCCTCTGGCGCATTGTCGATATACCAGGTGGTGAAAATGGCGACGTGGAAAAGCGTTTTCCGGCCCCAGTGTGAACCATTCACAGGCTTCATTTTCTCGCGAAGATTCGCCCGACCTGGTTATCCTCTGCAGTGGTTTATACGGTTTTCTGTGTAATGAGACAGGCTGGTGAGTTGGCGGTGCTGATCCCGGCTTGATCTTGCATCCTCATCAGACGTGGGGATAGCAGATGCTGTGGCACAAGCGCCAGAACGCGCTTTGTTGTACGTCTGCGCGTGCAGGTTCTCGAGTGTGGTATAACCGCCATGAGCGGCAGAGGTGATGTTGTTGGTGACATGGGTTGGGCTTCTCCGGGCTTGCGGCGCATTGCCTTGGCTCGCGGAGGCAGGACAATCGCTCACCACAGGCGATGAGACACTGCTTTCTTAACAATATTAATCATTGTGCCGAAGTGAATCGAGGGGATACCGTGCTCACGATATACTACGCGACAGACTCCAGCGCCGAAGCACGTTTGTCTGTGCTCTGGATATTCCAGCGACCAAGTATCGAAGGCAGCTCGGCGGTCTCGCGAAAGACAGAGGAGGCGGCCCGCGCTGAAAAAGAGCAGAACGCTTCAAAGCTCGTAGATTGGGTACGATCTGAAGAAGGTGGCAACATCCTTTGGATCACGGGGAAACCAGGCTCCGGGAAATCCACGCTGATGAAATTCCTGCGCGATCATGACATGACGGGAGTCCTTCTGCGAGCATGGGCTGGGCATGGCAAGCTCATTGTGGCAGACCACTTCTTCTGGCTTCCTGGCCGGCCACTCCAACAGTTGTTCGAGGGCCTCCTCCGAAGCCTTTTGCGTGCGATACTTGGCAGCCTCAGTCATGATATTGTCTCGGCAAGAATCGTGTGTGGGAAGCGCTGGAGCCTCTCAGCTAGCTACCGACCTCCAACGCTACGCGAGTTGAAGGCAATGATGCGAAATCTGAGCACACTTGCTAGCATTTGAACATTCTTCCTCATCGATGGTCTCGGTGAATGTTGTCCTCAACACAACCACGACGACTTTGTCGACACCCTCCTCGAGTTGTTGGAACCACCAAATTCCAAGTCGTGCCGCTCAAGTCGACCGTGGCGTGAGTTTGCTCTAAAACTCGAAAGGCATATCACGGCTGCGCCTTGACCAACTCACAAAGCTCGACATGCTAGAAAATGCCAAACAGCGCCTCGGCAAGATCAAAAACAGATACATGCCGCATGATGAGTCGAACACACAGATCTCGAAATACGCCACACCCCTGGTCGATCGCGCTGATATGGTATTCCTTTGGGTTGAGCTCATAGTCCAGACGCTGGAACTTGAGATCAAGAAAAACCTTAGCGCACAAGGCTTTGATCAAGTCATCGACAACCTGCCGTCAGATCTTGGAGAGTATTTTGAGAGGCTTCGAAGTACGGGATCCTCTTCGAGTTGACTGCGTTTCTACTAACGTGGTCCAGGCGTACAGTTTGCCATCACCGCAACCGGCGATTAGAATCCATTGTCCAATTATGCCTTTGTCTTGTGTGAAGTGGGTCTCCCGTTTTTTGCAGGGAGTGCTGCACTGCTGAAGGATCTTTGCATGGAACGTGATTCTCGAGTCCACACCAATCCGACCCCGTTCAACAACAAGACAGAAAGCGTACGTGGTATCTCAAGTGAATTACCAGGCTCGTTATGCTACCCGCAAATCCGGTCAAACGTACAAAACGCCACCAAAAATTTGGCAAAAGAACGACATCGGCGGGGCTATGCCACGACCCTATCAATGTCTTGCGGACGCCTGGTGCAAGGCAAGCCAGAATCTCACTTCTTGAAAACCAACTCATGGAGGCCTGGATGTAAATCGCTCTGCTCCTCGGCTTACTGACATGGCTCGTCAGAAATGAAAGAAACATCGTTCATAAGTGGCTCGTCCAAGACCGACATGGCCCTCATGATGTGCCCTACACTACATCGAATGTAAGCAATAACCAAATTATCGAACAGCCTCTCACGTCTGGCTCAGGATGGCTTTGACTGCCGTTGAAAGACATTCCAACTCCCATGTTGTGCGACCAGCTCCACAACGGCGGCAAACTCCGAGGGCCTCCCTCCCTCCGTCCCCTAGGACGGGGGCAATAAGTGACGGTCCGACAGCCAATTTGGGACGTTTGTTCCACTACATTGAGATGGAAAGTTTCTTCAGTAGAAGGAACGCTTCTGCGAGAGAACCAGTGGCTGGTCGCAGAGATGATCTGTTCCCAAGAAATCAGCTCTTCCCTTGATCCTCGAGGCCTTTCCATTAGCTATTGAAGAAAGCAGCTATTCTGTTGCAGTCTTCACTTTTTTCTCGACCCATATCAAACTCTCATTTTAAACGTCCAGAAGCCCCCGCGGCGCGAGGAAGCTCGTATCGCCGCCGTATTAGGCGTGGAAGAGTCCTCACCCGTTGGCATGCGAGGTGTTAAGCGAGCGTAGGGCAACGCTACGCATGTCCCCGAAAGATGTCAAGCTTCTGCGATAAACGGCATGGTGACACATAGAACTTCTAGAAATGGCCATTGGGTCGAGCAACCATCCTTCTGCTCCATAGCACAGACTATCAACACGGCTATAGCCGTGAGATGAGGGCAGCAAAGGCACATGCAGTCTCAACGCACCACATCCCAGCCAAACAGGATAAAGCACCTCCCAAACAACGTATACACCATCGTCGATAGTGTAGATTTTACCGAGAACGAACGGGACTGGCAGTCAAACTTTCAGCAAAATGTGGCTGCCATCAAGGTGTTTTACCAGCTCATGGGCGAAAAATCCGCTTACTAGCGAACGTGCTAGCGAATCCTACAAACATCAAGGTGCTGGACTTGGTGCAGTGCACAGCAGATAAGTAGTCTGTAAGGGAACGGATCGACAAAGGACAAGCCTTCCAAGCCTCGCAGAAAAAGCTTCTTACGCCTTGCCTAGAAGTCTTGTCCTTCTTGTTTCTAGCCTTACGGTCCACTTTCAGCACATCATCACACATCAAACCAGGCTTGCCGTCCACATCATTGTTCAAAGACAATCTTCACAAAAATGTCTTTGGCGAGTTTGATAGCGCGCCAGGAAGACGGCGCCACCGCCGCTTTCGATCCCCACAACGTCGACCTCGACACGGCCGACGAGCGAGACGTCGTCTGCTACATGAACGCTGGGGAGAATGAGTACGACGGCCGGATGGGCGCTCGCATCTCCGCGATCTTCGTCATCCTCATCGTCTCCACGGCGGTCACTTTCTTCCCCGTGCTCGCGACGAGGTCCAGGAGGATCCGCGTCAACAAATACGTCTACCTGTTCGCCAGGTACTTTGGTACTGGCGTTATCATTGCCACTGCTTTTATTCAGTCAGTCTACGACCGTGAAGATCGATTTTGAGGAAAGGTTTCCTTTTGCTAACGTATTCCAGCCTTCTTGACCCTGCTTATGACGAAATCGGATCTGCAACCTGTGTTGGCTTGACGGGCGGCTGGGCCGAGTACTCGTGGCCGCCGGCCATCGCTCTTGCCTCGGGGATATTTGTCTTCCTTCTAGACTTTGCGGCTGAGCGTTACGTCGAAAAGAAGTATGGCTGGTCGCACGGTGGCCATGATGAGGAGAAGAACGGCACGGCCTTCGATGCGGCGAATGCCCGCTTCGGCGACAGAGGCTGCTCCAGCCACCAGGCCCTTCACTCAGGCGAGCAGGACGGCACATTGCCCGCGTCGAACCCTCGCTCTAGCGTTGCAGCGACAGCGACCGCGGATGGAAAGCTTGGTCACGCCAGTGAGAACTCTTCAGTCCACACTGACGACTCCGAAGCTGTCGAGCGTTCATTCCAGCAGCAGATCGCGGCCTTCCTCATCCTCGAATTCGGTGTCATCTTCCACTCCGTCATCATCGGTCTGACCCTTGGCTCCGCCGGCGACGAATTCCCCGTCCTCTACCCCGTCATCGTCTTCCACCAGTCGTTCGAAGGTCTCGGAATCGGCGCCCGTCTCTCCGCCATCCCCTTCCCCAAACGCCTGAGCTGGATGCCTTGGGCGCTCTGCACTGCGTACGGTCTGACGACTCCCATCGCGCTCGCCATCGGCCTCGGTGTGCGCACGACATACAACGAGTCGAGCATCACCGCCAACATCGTCTCTGGCGTGCTGGACTCGATCTCTGCGGGTATTCTCATTTACACTGGATTCGTCGAGTTGCTGGCTAGAGACTTCCTGTTCAACCCTGACCGCACTCGCAACGATCGCCAGCTGGCGTTCATGATCATCTCGGTCCTGCTTGGTGCAGGCATTATGGCTTTGCTTGGCAAGTGGGCGTAAGCAAAGCGAGACTTCAGCGATGTAAGATAGGAGATGTAAAGGAGGGCCGGGAGAACAGATGATTGCCACTTTCTGCTTTCTTTGAAGGAATATCGTCGTCTGGGAGAGGAGGATGAGCATAGCCGGAACTAGATAATCAGCAATGTTAATATCAGAGATGCTGGCTTTGGCCGGCACAGCCATCTAAAGCTTGGTTCGAGACACGAATGCATTACAGTGCCGTGAAACCAGCGGAAAGGAAAACGAGTCCCATCAATTGTAAAGAGCAGCGTCAACAGAAACTCCCTGATCCGGAAACCTGAAATCCGCATCCAATAGTGCATCAGTTAAGAAAGAGGAATCATCCAAGACATCCATAGACCAGAACGGCATGACGGGATCATCATTAATCGGACCAGCTTGAGGGACAAAAGTGAGCCCATCTGCAGCAGATTGATGCCACCCGGTGAAATGCTGTGTGGCGTGGACCTGCTCGGGCTGGCTTTGAGGCAGCTTTCTGGTCACTGCGATCTTCCCTATCAGCGGCAGCTTCAGAGTCATCTCTTCCCTGCTGTCGCGGTTGAGCGGTGCTTGCATGAGAGTTTTGAGGGATCGGACGGCGACGAGGGCCTTTTCGGCGAAATTGCCTCCTGCTCGGTTTGAAGCGGATTCCAAGGCGGTGATTAGCTGTTCGACTAGGTTACCGCTGGCGTTCGCTTGCTGGAGTAATTGCGCCTCGGGGAGGACTGGTTTGCTGGAGTCCAAAAGCAGGAAAACAGCAGCAGTCAGGATTTGCAAGTCGAGCACCCTGGAAGCGAAGAAGCCATCGGGTAAGAGTGGGCGGAGGTCGATATAGCGCCAGGCCAAGTTTTGACATGCACGAACGCATGTATTGTAGCTCAAGCGATATCTGCCACTCGAGTCGTCTGCCATTGCCAGGCGGAGATGCGCACGTATCGTGAAATAGTGATGCCAGTACTGGACAAGGCGCTCCGCACTCATGTGGTTTCCAGAAACGTTCCACCAGTCGCTTGGGGTCATTTCCGAGAGCTCCCTGAACTTCTCATCCACGGCGAATACTCTGGATAGTTGTTCGGAGCTTGGTCTGTCGGAAGAAGTCTCATTCTCCAGATCTTGGACGTTCAACACAATGTCCGTGAGTCGGCTCATATAACTCTGAACGTTCACCTTGCCGTCCGCGGATATGAGATCCGAGTGCTGTATTGAATACGATTTTGTCGCGGCGGGCAGGTTCGACATCGTGCTGATTAGGCGCTCGACGACACAGATCGACTGCCACACCGCTGCAGCTGCAGCTTGCTCCTCTGTGGCGTCGCCGTGAAAAGACTTGGAGGCTTGTGCTGGAAGGCCAACAAGTTCCGCGAATGATATGATCCTGCGGACTCTGATCCACATCTTCCTGAGATCGGCGCACGCCAGAACACTGTGAAGAGGGCTATCAGTAAGGAACGAAACGAAATGAAAGCCTTCGCGTATTGATGATGAAGTCAAACAAGACGTCTGATCTCACGGTGAGACTGAAACACTTACAGCCTTGAGTAGTGAAGAGACGTTTCAATGCCTTCCAGCGTCGAAGCCAAGATATCGTTGCTCACAATCGTGCGATCCACCGTTTCAGAGACATCTTCAATGAACCGTGATGAATTAGGTATGCCGGGAACGAGCGGATTCATGTCGTGGTCAGGGATCTGTCGAATGGTAAGAGCCAGCGAAATCAACACGTTCGCTACAAACAATGGGTTTGCGTCCGCAGCGCAAATCTCATCATAGCGAGCGACTGTCTCTTCAGGGTTCGTCAGGGTTCGAACTTGCGGAAACAAAGTAATGTAGATGCTCATCCAGGGACCTGAGAACCTTGTTATAGTTGTGACATCTTCACGGGTTGGGATGAGTCTCTGTAGTTGACGCCTTGCTTCAGCCAGAAGAGTCGAATCTCGATGCTTTAGAGACGAGTTGCCAGGCTCTCGAGAATTCAGTAGGTCGTTGTCGAACAGTTGTCGAAGATGTGAAGGATGATTTGTAGGTGACAATTCGAGACTTTCTGATTCGGAGTCGGTGGTCTCCATAGAAACTCTTTCTCCCTTCGACTGTCCAGGCGCCGATTTTCGAGACTCGGGACTGAGCTCATTGCGCGCAAACTTTTGTGCGCCTTCATGCGCTGGAGAATCATAAGGGAGCGGCCCACTGCCAGGAGTTTCGTAAGATCGTGCTGATGAAATCGGATTACTAGCCCCTGTGCTGGCCTCTAGGCGTCGCACCACGCTCCACAGAGCCGCGACCTCATTCTCCAGACTGCGAATTCTGTCGCGAGACGCTGGTGCAGGATCAACGGATGGTGAGGCAGGGCCCTGGGCAACGCAAGCCCGAGATCGCGCTAAACAATTGTCGCAGGTGTCGGATCCGCTATATATGCAGCGAACCTGGACACATGTCGCAATCAGACGGGGTCAAGGTAGATGCTAGTCTTCTAGTAAGGGGGTAAACTACCTTTCTCTGCCTGCAGTCGATGCAGCTTTTTGTTCCCTTACGAAGACGACCTTCTTTCGGCATTCTCGGCTGGGAGATGGAGGAGGTCGGACGAGCGAGACGAATGTGTGACAAGGCACTTGGTATGGGAGTGGCAGCGTGGCAACGTTCAGTTGGCGCCAACTCTCGTCGCAAGACATGCGCGCGCAGAGAATTGCCCCTCCAGCCTCACAGAACAGCTGTGATGGTACAGCACATGTGAATATGTTCAGGTACCTGTGAGAGAGCCGAGCGTGCTACGCCCTGTAAGAGAGTTGGCCGGGGGTGCCGGGGTTTCGGTCGAAAGTGTGTGAAGCTGGCCCCGTGCTGCGTGTATAGTGCAAACGATCCAGTACCTAGTCAGCTCAATCCTGACCAATCATATCAATATAATGCATGCTCGGAATAAAATAATCCTTCCTGCGACCAAGCCCCACTTGGCGCGGCGCCCACCGAAACGTTTATTCTTACAATCCGTGACTTCGTCCGAGGGCTCGTCCGAACGTCCGTGTTGTGACCAAGGCGACCGTGTGGCTAGCTACCTGAGAGTTGAGGGTGCGCAATCATGTATAAAGGTCGGTCCTACCTGTGCCTGCCGGCTATGGTGCCGCACTGTATCATCGCATGTAACCATCCTTGAACTAAGATCATCACAAAACATAACAACAATGGCTGACAGCGGAACACAACCGAGGCATTCGGGTGTAAGTGATCGTTACCTACTCTTCTCAGCACTGCAACGATCTAACATTAATGACAGCCGCCCTATGCTCCCCAAACAGCAGGTGTCGGAGGAGTACCATCCATCGGCGTCGACGTCCCCATCACCACAATCTTCATGGCCCTCTACCTCTGCTCCGCAGCCGCGAATATGGCCATCTTCCAAAAGAACCGCAGACAAGGCCACAAATTCCTCATCAGCGCGATCCTCTTCGGCTTCAGCATGGCTAGAGTCGTCACCTGCATCATGCGCATCGTCTGGGCCGTCTACCAACGCGACGTCCAAATCGCCATCGCTGCTCAGATCTTCAACAACGCTGGCATTCTGATCTTGTACCTGGTCAACCTGATCTTTGCGCAGCGTGTTCTGCGAGCAATGCATCCCAAAATCGGCTGGAACGCCGCTCTTGCTCATGTTTTCCATGCGCTCTTTGCTCTGCTCGCCGGCACCCTGATCATGGTGATCACGGCCACGGTCATCATGTTCTACTCCCTCAACCAGAGCACCATCCGAGCTTGCCTTGACTGCCAGCGCGCAGCGGTAATCTTCCTCTTCATCCTCACGACCATCCCTCTCCTCCTGGTCATTGCCTCCTTCCTCCTCCCGCACTCAGGAACAACACCGCAGCCCTTCGGCGTCGGCTCGACCACCTTCAAAGCGACCATACTCCTCGTCGCAGCGTGCCTGGCAATCACAATCTCCGGCTTCAAACTCGGCACGACCTGGCAGGCTCCGAGGAAACGCATGGATCCTGCGTGGTATCATTCGCGCGCGGCGTACTATTGCTTCGGTTTCATGTTGGAGATCTTGATCATTTGCATTTACCTCTTCGGTCGCGTTGATAAGCGCTTCCATGTGCCGGATGGTAGCAGCAAGCGGAGGAGCTACCTTGCACATATGCCGAAGGAGAGCGTTGGTGTCTCTAGTGATGTTTAGTGGAAGCTTGTTTACCTTTATGAATGGGTGGAAGGTTTGGTCAAAAGGGAAGTGGTGGAGGTCCAGTAGAAGAGAGGTTTCGGTGTCTTAATACCCAAGACCCGCGATAGAGTCTTGCAGTCAGCGATGACAATATGGTGGTGTGCGTCGTAATGCATGAGCCTCTACTCGCGCGAATGAGTAGGAGTAGCTGTACCATAATTACATAATGCTGGCACCAACGAAGCAGTCGTAGCGTTCGTCAATGTAATCAGATTCCAACATGACATGAAGACGCTCGCGATACGGGCGATGGTTTGGAAGAGCAAGTCCATTGTGACCGGAAAATGACATGGCAGTAAAACTGTGACTCCCATGCATCGATAAACAGTCTGCAATCCTCAGTACCCATTCCCCCAAATTTCCCCTTCCTCCTTGACCGCATCCTCCTCAACCACAGCGCCCCTCAGCGTCCTCTCCTCCCTCGCCCGCTGCCTGCGTTCAGCCCTACTCGCCAACCTCGGCGTGACAGGCGTCAAAGGAGTGAAAGGCATATACGGCGAGTAAGGCGTAGCAAGTCCAGTGCGAGGAGTGCCCAGGCCCGTTTTCGAGAATTGGTTTCGCGGACGGGCTTCTAGGAGAGTTGTCTTGGTTGGGACCGCGAGGGTTGGGACTTGGCTGTTGTTGTTGTTGTTGGTTTGACGGAAGGGTAGTGGGGCTGTCAGGGAGGAAGAGCTGGCTGCTGCTTGTTTGCGGGGTGAGGGGGAGGCTGGGAGGGGAGGGTAGGGTTGTCGGTTGCTTCTTTGGGGATTGGGGTTGGGTAGGGAGCGGATTTGGTCGATTTGGTCTGCTTCTGTGTTGTTTGAAGGGAGGTAATCATCGTCACCCAGCCGGTAAGATCGTGATGTGCCAGGGGTAGTCGGTGGATATGCTTGACTGTCGGTTGTGTCTGTGGTGCGAGATGTGGGCGGATCGGGCGGGATGCCTGGGTTGGCATAAAAGCGAGGTGACAAAGGTGTGCGAGCACCATCGCTATTGTCGTCGGTGGGAATGATGGGCGAGCTGATTTTGATGTTCTTGAGAGACTTGCGGAATTTCCTCGATGATCGTCGGCTGCCGTCAGAAGCCAATCTGTCGCGGTTGTTGTAAATATAGTCTTGGTGCGGCTGGTACACTGGCGTAATCTTGTCTGTTGGATACTCAGCGCGAAGAGGACTTGTTGGCCCCGCTGGCACAGATGGCATCGGCCCATCTGGAGGATAGATGGCGCGGACAGGCGATTTCGGCGTGGTTGGGCTACAAGGACTCGGAGGATTTTGCCCTTGAGTGGATTGCAAGTGCCTCAAATTCGGAGCGTTCGTGAGCAGCTTTGGAGGGTTCCTCCGAGAATACTGTGGTGGTGAACCGAAGGGTACATCCTCAGATGGTTGCGGGCTGGACGCCTTTTGCTGCGATCTACGATCGTCCTGAGCCATGACTGCCGCATAAAGCCTCTCCATTTCTTCCTGGCGCTTTTGCCTGTCGGCCTCTACAACAGCGGCATCAAAGCTGATCACACTCGCCCCAGTGGGTGAGACCGGATTGCTCAATCCACCGCTGCGAATGCTGCTGGCGGAGCTTTTCTTGGGCTTGAGTCTGCGGGGGGAGTACCAGCTCCGACTGCTCACAGGGCTGACAGGGCTTGGATCGAAGGCGCGATTCATAGGTTTCACCAGCTCCGTACTTTTCGCCTCTGCGGCTCGATTGAGGGCCTTTGTCCGTCGTGATTTCCCCAAAGTCAAGAGAAGAACTCCCAACATCAATACGCTTGCGAGGTAGCTCCCCACAATGCCGACTATCTGGTATGGAAGTAAAGATCTGTCGCGAGAGGCGTTTGCTGAGAACGGAGGACCATCTTCTGGCAAAGGTGCTGGTCCCAGATCGATGTCGACGCTCCAGAGATCTGCAGTAGTATGTTGGACGAATGCCAGGCAGAAGAGTGCTTTGTAGAGCGAAGAGGCTTGCGTGCCTTTGATCATTGTGAGACTGTGTGTGGGATCACCACAAAGCACACAGCACCGAAGCGCATAGGAGAGTGGAAGACATATATGACCTACCGAGTGCCCTCTCTCTGGTCTATCAATACGCCGAAGCCACTGGCTGGGCGAGATGGGCGGTCACAGCGGCGCTGGGCGTGCATGGCTGGTTTGGATGGTATTGTATAGGTGTACGGTGGTTGTGATTGGTGTGATGTCTAAGCGCTGTGGTCAGACTTGGCTGCAGCGGCTTTTCCGGGCGCTTCGAGCTGCAAAGGGAGAGGCAGAGTCGAGGACTAACGTTGGCGACTTTCATCGCAATCAACAACCCGTTGGCTCGAATTTGCCTGTCATACTAAGGTAGTGACAAGCTTCAGCTCTCGTGAGACTCCAGCTGTATCGCTGGCGCTCATTATTGCAAGCTATATCTGACTTGATTGGTGTTGCTTTGATGTCTTGACCTCGACTTACGAACGGCATTCATGCGATTGACTGTCTTGGCTACAAGTATGAACACAATGAGCAACCGATTGAGCAGATTCTCTACCTTGATACAGATTGAATAAAAGTTGGCATGTTGCTCTAAACTTTCCAAAACGTGGGTAAATACCCCCATACAGGCGCCTTGCCAAGAAGAAAGCTAGCCGACGTGGACCTGCAATTGAATCATGCTGTGAAGGTGCCAACTTTATGCTGGCTCTCATGGCCAAGAGAGACAATGACTGAATGCTAAGGTGTCACTCATTTTTCCAGCCTCAACAATGAGTTGGGTATCGTTCATTCGTATCCTACGCTAATACTGGCAGGTTGATGCTACAAGCTACTTTGGAGGAACAAACAGAAACGAAAGATCCAGACATCCGCCGCCTTTTGTGCCCTTTCCTGGTACAAGTAGCAAATGATATTGGCAGGGAGCGCAGGAGGAATGGAAAAGGAAAATGAAGAAATGAAAGAAGGAAATTTCACCCAAACCACTTCCCTCCATGTCGACGTCGGGGACACAATAAAGGACCGAAAATTATATGCCGTCAATAGTCATCGACATCGCCTGTCAGATAGCAATGCTGCCCGCCGTTCTTAAAAGAGAGGGTGATGAAATGGATCGCACATGAGCTTGGAGAGTGAAGGTTCCGCCCCCAGCCCCTTCGTTCATTCAATTCTTGAGTTTGCTGCCCAGGGAACCCCAAAATCCAAATCGAATCCGTCCCAGAACCAGGGAAACAGTCTAGAGGTTGCCGAGATGACGGACCTTCGGGTCGAAATCTTGTTAGGCACCGCACACGTGCGCGCTTGTGTATGTGTGTGTGCCTGGGAGAAGTCTCGTCCAGAGGCCTTCTTAGGCGGCCCCATGCAGCACAAGACAACGGTTTGGGGGCCGCGGCTGACTGGCTGCAGAACACATGCGTTACGAGTGTCTTCTCTTCTTCTTTGTCTTGTTGATCTTCGCGCTCAAGTCACCTCCAAGCGCGGAGCCGCTGTCTACTCTTCGGGTCATGCCTTGATTCTCACCAGCGGACCCGTCGCTATCCTCGTCTTCCGAAGAGCTTGCATCCTCCTTCTTCATTCTGCCCTTGCCGCGTCGTGCCTCGGATCCCTTCTTCACGCCGACGTTAAGACCCTGTCTCCTCAGCGCCTTCAACAACGCGCTTGAAGCCCGCATGCCGGGGAAGTCTTTGGCCGTGTACACACTGAAGACCTCGGTGATGATACTGGCAACTGTGCCGTGGATGGTGCCTTGTTGCATGTTGAAGGGATCAATGCGCAGAAGCTTGAAATGCAAGCGGTAGCGGCCGGGTGCGCGACAGCTCAAGTCTGGGAAAACGAAGAATGTCCCGGCTACACCGCGCTCGTCTTTTGCTTGGTAGGGACTTGCGACCAGAGTTCCCATCAGGCGCCGGGTGGATTGCATGTCGGTACTGGCATTGGCGGGGATCTGGGTTTCGTCTTCTTGGTTGGAAGGATTGAGGAGCGTGCAGTGCAGGGCAAGCATGCCAGTGTGGTCTTGCTCTGGAGCACCTGTGGCCTTGTCGGTGATCTTCAGCTCCAGGATAGGAGGTGGGTCAATGACGCGACGGTCGCGCTCGCCGAAGCCACAGGCTCGGGCTGCGGCGGGCTGCTGTCGTATGATAAGGTTGTAATCCAGAGGTGGTGCTTGGGTCATCCGGGGAAACACATTGGCTGAGGGTGCTACGGTCGTGGGTGAGATCTCACTTTGGGAATCGTAGCAGCTTGGGGTCGAGTAGTTGGTCGGAGCTGGGCTGTATCTGGTTTCTTCTCTTGGTGCTGTAGGCGGAGAAGGATACTGTTGCGTCGCAGGCGGACCTGGGGGAGGCGGGTGCCCTGGATGTGGTGGCTGGATGCGATGAGCATACTGTGGTGGGTTGTCAAGACGATGCTGGGCCTGAGGTTGGTAAGCCGGGCGTTGATGAGGCAGAGCGTTTGGGGAGATATGGGGCGGCTCTGTTGGTGATCTGTATGCCGCTACTGGGGCTTGAGATGGTGCTGTTGGTCTGTAAGATGCTCTCTTCGGCGATGGAGGGCTGTTGGACAGCAGGTTGGCAACTGGGATGACACGCCCTCCTTGATGTCTTGGCGGCTCATTCATAGTCGGAGACGGTTCCATCGAAGGGAGCTGCATCGGCCGGGCAGACCCGTCCGCTGCACGCTGCTGTGCTGGCAGTCCTAGCAAAGGAGGTAGCTGAGGTCCAGGCACTGGTCTTTGGTCGGGGCGACCGAGGAAACCAGCGCTCGGGAAGCTCGGTGGGCGTTGTATCTGTGCCATCTCTGGAGCACTGGGTATGCCTGTCTGTCGCCGGGGCAGGTGCGAAGGGTCATAGGGCGCCCGCGGCTGTGACATCGATCGAGGTCCTGAACGTTCGGAGCAGGCTGGAGCAGAAGAGCCAAATGCGAGGTGGCGGATTTTAAAGGTCCTTTGCTTGATCCAGGAGGCCAGACCGGTATTGTGGTGAGTCGAGGATTGGTCGGCTTTGAGTCTTGTGTAGCCGACCCTCCAAGGCAGACAAGTCGCTTCTCTGTCGTCCGGTAGGCGTATAATCATAGCATGCGCATGCAGAAGAAGGCTATTTGCACGCCACACTCGGTGCGGTGAGGTTTCTGATATGCGAGTCTACGCAGTGTCCGGTCGATCGAGTTGGATGCAAGGCAAAAAAGGTGATGTCAGGTAGCCCAAGAGGACGCTGTCCAGCATGGGCACGATAATCGTTTGCGTGCCGCTTGTGTTTGAGTGACCGAAAAGAGAGCCGGTTCGGTAGCAGTGCGATGGCGCACGACAGCGTACACAATGGGGTTGCAGGAGGCGGACAGGTAGGGATGCAGCAGATGCAGCGTAGGGAAAATGCAGAAGACGCCCACGACAATGACGGCCTGTGAGGCGGCCGCTGGGGCAGTAGAAGTGTGTCTGGTGTGAATACAACAGTAGTATGGAACGTGGTGAACGGCAAGCCTCTGCCCACCTACCTATTTAATCGCTGGCCCACTGGTGCCGCTAAGATGCAGGCTCTGGCTGTTTTCAGGCACGTACATGATCCGCTACGCAGACTAGTTTCTGGAGATGCAGACGCAGATGCAGCGGCAGGCAAGCAGGAGGCCAAACACGGTCTGCTGGCCGCAGAGGGCGTGGTCGTGTTTCGGTAGCGAATGGCCGTGAGAGCAAGGGTGCCTGCGTGCATTGGCCCACGGGCATCAGACGACGCTCGCTTCTACTGCTGTTCACTGAGCACGACCCGCATCCTTGGAGCCCTCGCCCACCCTCCCCAGCACAAGCGAGGATGACAGTCACATTGCTGTGCACCGGAGTCTTGCGCGCCCTGCTGCCCGCCCATCCGGACGGTGGGTTGCGGTCCTGGTCGTCGTTTGTAGTCATCCTCGTCGTCGTCGTGTCGTCGTCGTCGTCGTCCGCTTCGACACAAGCACACCCACCTACACATGAACACATGAACACACTCACATATACACCACCCTCCCCGTCCCTCCCGTGCTGAGGTGTGGGCGCCCGTCCGCCGCCAAAGAGAGCGCCTGGGTAAGTGCAGTACAATACACCTCAACGTGCACCGCATCTGCCCGCCAACGAGGCCCGCCAACGGGGCCAAATCCAGCGCCGGGCCTGCCTTCACCGCCCGTCGCCTAGTCTCAAGGTGCTCTGAACCGGGTTCTGGGAGTGTTGGTGCGCCCACGCGCAGCCTACTGCATCGCACCCCGGCCAAGCTGCCATCACACTTCGACGGCTTCGGAGGGAAAACTGGCTTGCATTATAGTGCTCGCATGCGCTCCTTTGCGGGGAAAGGGCTCAAGCTCTCTCGTGCTGCTGCTGCTCGCTGCTGGCTGCTGAATCACGGGTGGCACGAGATTGAGATACCCATTAATTGACTCGCTCGGAGGCGCCTTCGGTGCAGCAAGCGCAGAACCAGAGGGCGCTTACTGCACAGGGATCGGCCTGGGACGGCATGCAAGTCGAATCGTCTTGCTTTGCCTCCATCCATCCACCGTCCCTGTCAAACAATAGCGCTGTTTGACCAGGCCAATACATCGACCACGATAATTTAATTGTTGCGCACGGCACCTCCTCTCGTTTGTATGTACAGCACCAGTCACCAGTACTCGCCGACGTTGCTCAAAGTTGCCTCACCGCTGTGCTTCATGCGAGATGTCCGCATTAAACCAGTCCAGATGTTGGTTCGTCCCACACACCATTTCTGTGAGGTCATGCATAATGGCCTCGGCGTTTCTGCAGCCTTGTACCTTTCGACCGTCTGGCGATGCAGGCGCGGGCTTGTTCTCGAGACATCGTCGAACCGTCTTCATCGAACAACAGGTTCCATGTCGCGATCACAATTTTCTTCCACGAACTTTTTGCAATCCGCATCTTTGACTTCACATGTGATACCGTTACTTTCAGCCGGTCACCCAGTTTCGCCGGCGTTGACGAAGATTTGCCATTCCTCCCGCTCACCATATAGGCGTGTGGGTCGATACACGAAGCAGACTCTCACGTACCACACGCGCTCATCTCGTTCTGGTCAAGGATTTTCGAGGTCGAGCGCCCTCCCCGTATACGCAAACAAAGGTCTAGGCGCTTTGCCACGTGCTTTTGGCAACGGCGTGGTGGGCGGTCAAAAACGCCACACCCGCAAATACCGTCTGAGACCTTTTTCCTTGCCCCTTCGATTGTTTCTGGTCACAAAGCCGTACAACCACCCATGTGGGATTTTCGACCCCGTGCGCGCGACCCTCCTTAGGGATGTATGGGAGGGCGACTGTCTGAAAGCGGTAGCCTCCCTATACAGACTCCGTTTCGAAAGGAGGAGTCTGCATACGCGAGGCAAGACACTGTATGTCTGTCTCATCCTTTCCTGTAAACACGACAATATTCCGTGGACTTCGTTGCTCCAAGCTTGCACAACTACTGTCGGCTGATCGGCGCCTGTGCATCCGCAAAGCAGCGGACGCAAACCATATGTACTCTAGAATGTACTCCGCCAAAACCCGCTCGGCCGTGTCTTTGCGATTGCAGTAGGCGATTTTGTTTTTTTGTTTTTCTAGCCATGAACGCACGGGGATGCTGGGTGCGCTATACACACGGGCAAGCACTAACAGTAGTTTACAGACGGACCGCCGTTGAGCCGTTGCGCTCTGGAGCGCGGCCGTGTCGGGCCTACGCGGCAACGGCCACACGTTAGCTCCCGAAGTTCTCCTCATCGGCAATCCACTCTGGGCGAGATGCATGTCTGGAACCTGTTCACGACATGCCTCGAGTATAAGCGATGTTGCCAGAGGGCCCAGGGTGCGACACAACTATGACGCCGGGCTCCGCAATGCTGTCTCAAAACTTGGAGCGGTAGGTGTTCTGACGCGAGTGACGGTGCGATTCGCAAAGGAATACGAAAAAACGACGTCGACCGTGAACCCGGTAGCGAGTGCTTCCTGCTGAGTCGCTTTCTAATCTCGCTTGGTCGAGTCTTAGCAACGGCACCTCGGGCACCTACCAGCGCAGAACCCTAGTGATCCTTTCCTGGACGAGAACTGCTAGAAGCGCGCTCAGACTTGTTCATTATTCAATCGCGCGCGCGGGACTCGGGGAACATCGCCGGAAGCCGTTCGAAAAGCCGTTCTAACGCAGGGATACCGCAACTTTTGACTGACGAAATATGGCGGCATCCCGACAAAGCTCCGGCGACTTCAGAGCAGCCCTAGGGCCGCCTTGGTTATTCGGATGTCTTTGCAGTTCTGCCAGTCTGCGTTGTCGCTCGGATGGCCCCATGCATGGAGAAGTCAGGGTCGAATACCGACTGGACTCTGTCACAAAACGCCGCCATAGTGCATCCTTCGCAGCGCTATACATGCCTGTCAGTACCTGTCAAAATCCATAGCGCCGTCCACCTGCATACCCATAAAACCGGCTTTGCCATCATCGGCTCAATATGGGTGCTCCTCCGTTTGCTCCCATTGGATATGTTTTAGTTATATATCAGTGCACCTCTGTTGCTTTGTACGACTCGGCAGTTGAAGAGTGCTTTAGTGTGAGAGCGTGTGGTGTTGTTGTGTTCTACGAGCGTGGGATATGCATTGGCGGCAGATAGTCTTCAAGATCGTGATTGGTCACGACTCGTGTTCGTAAAGAGCCCGGTAGGAAGCAGCTTGACTGTTTAGTGTCCTGTGCACGGAAGAAGAGCACAGTCGCTTCCAACCTCTTACCTTCACAGCATGTGTTTCTGATGCCGTCGCGAACACCTTGCCGATGCACAGTGAGACACTTGAGATCGATAGTCCACATCGTCTCACAGATACTGGTGGGGAGGATTCATCTCTGGTCACGTAACCATCCTGAGCAACTATTACCGTAGATACCCAGGATACCGGCTGCTGGTCATGGACGGAGACGGGACCCCGGTAACATTATTACCTTATTGATGACACGTAATTGCACCTCAGAGCAAGGGTCGATATTTGCTGTACGGTCACATTCCTACCTGGTGGCCCTTGTTGCGGCAACTCGCTGAAAGGGGAACCATGCGAGCCACGATCGTTCAGAACGGATGGTCAAGTCGTCAGGATGGCACGGACAGTACACTGAATGATATTCGACCTCGGAGTTTCTGCCGCCTCGGCCATGATTCGGTAAGGTAAGCTGACTCAGTGAAGGAGTACATAAAGTACGGTATAGTTGCGTAGTAAGATGTGCAGCAAGCATGTTGGAGCCTTTGCGGCAAATGCCCCGAATGGTGCTGCGTAGTCACGAGAAGTTGATCTCGCACGCTCACGGCATTCTCCGAGTTCTGAAAAGAATTAGTAATTCTAGTATACAGGTGTGAGTTGCCTGGAATGCACGACTGGTGGTTGCAGTATGAAATCCCGTTGACTGGCTCGAGTGAGGCTGGCGTTCGCAAATGCGGGTCTTGCCGCATACATCTGCCTCGTTTCTGGTGGTTTCAACGAGCATGTCAAACGCCAGCCTCTCGACAAAGTGTTCCAGAGCTTCGAATAAACAGCACCGGAGCATTGGAGCGTCGTACGGAGGTACCGCCTGCCGTATACGTCCCAAAGCGACGGTGATTGCTTACATGTTACATGGGCGGTACCAGAGTAGCAGGAACATGGGCGCTTCCCTTCAACATGAGAGGCGATGCTATGCAACGCAGTCAGAAACAAAGGTATGATTGGTCACTTTTTCGGACTCTGTCCTCCTGCTGTGGTCGCCGATCTCCGCGCAAGCGACATGCACGCGACATGGCGGACTGACTCTGGCTCGGAAGGCTGCAGTTACAGGCTGGGCGCACGAGAACGGCTGGTGGCTGCTCGTTACCAATGCCGTGATTTCCAGTGTATTTGCCGTTAATCGACTGGCCATAGCACTAGGCGATTTTGACCTGTTCCTCCTGCCCACCGCCGTTAAGGATGTGTTTCATGCGCGGTAGTGGAATCCTGGGAGTCGGCTGAGGTCGAGTAATGTGCATGCGACTGGGCAGCCGGGTGTGACATACAGTTGCACGACATGACATGTAGGTGACATGAAGCATGACAGCGTTTTTGTGCTGCGCAGATGCCTTTCACATGTTCATCATATCTGATGGTGGTAGTGGATGGAGAAGAAGGGAGATCGCATCGGCCCGCCTCCACACCCAAATCGCAAAGGCGAAGTCCGCCCTTGCAGAGCGTCTGGTCCCTGATTCCTCCTTGAATTCAACGCCACTACGCGAAAAACGTACGATCTCGCTGTCGAACCATTGCGCACACGATTTCTCTTACTCCGTATACATACTCTGCTGATCTCTATTGGGTCAAAATCTGGCTGCAACCACAATCTTTAATTCTGCGAAACTCGAGACATGGACGAGAAGACCTTGCAGCGCCGGCTGCAGCACCACGAGGCCGATGTTGTAGTAATTGGAGCTGGAATCCTGGGCTGTGCTGTCGCGGTAGCACTAGGGAACCAAGGGCGCAGTGTCATTGTTCTGGAGAGATCTCTCAAGGAGCCTGACAGGATCGTTGGCGAACTGCTGCAGCCAGGAGGTGTCCAAGCGCTGGAGAAACTTGGACTGCGGGATTGTCTTGACGACATCGATGCTATCAAGGTGTTCGGGTACGATGTCATATACTATGGCAAGGAGGTTCAGATCGCATACCCCGCCAATGCGCGCGCAGAAGAGGAGGGAGACATGGTGAATTCGGATGAAATGCGCGGGACAAAGAGAAAGAGACCGGAGGGCAGGTCATTCCACCACGGACGTTTTGTTCAGCGATTGAGGGAGAAGATAATTGCGCACCCCAATGTCACTGTTGTTGAGGGTACAGCGACGGGCTTGGTGCGCAGCGGATACACGGACCAGATTTTGGGGGTTGAAGCCACTGTGCAGGGTCAACCTGACTCCTTTTTTGGATCTCTCACTATCGTTGCGGATGGATACGCGAGCAAGTTCAGAAAGGAATTCAGGTCAGACACGCCAGTCGCGCGGTCGAAGTTCTGGGGTCTGGAGCTCATCGACGCACCTCTGCCCATGCCTTGCCACGGACATGTTATCCTCGGCGACCACGCACCAATCCTTCTCTACCAAATCGGCACCCACGAAACGAGAGCGCTTATCGACATCCCGGAAAACTTGCCTACAGCATCTGTCAAGGCCGGTGGCGTGAAGGGTCACTTGAAGAACGTGGTTGTTCCAGCTCTTCCCGAACAAGTACGACCCTCATTCGAAGCAGCAATAGAAAAGGATCGTCTGCGCTCGATGCCCAACTCATTCCTTCCACCCACGACAAATCGCAAGCCTGGCCTCATCATGCTAGGCGACGCCATGAACATGCGCCACCCTCTCACAGGCGGCGGCATGACCGTTGCATTCAACGACGCTGTCCTCCTGAGCGAAGTCTTACACCCAAACATCGTACCTCACTTCGACGACACGAAACTCGTCCTCCAACAAATGCAGTCCTTCCACTGGCAACGCAAAGGTCTCAGCTCAGTCATCAACATCCTCGCCATGGCACTCTACTCGCTCTTCGCAGCCGACGACACCCAATTGAAGGCTCTACAGCAAGGCTGCTTCGAATACTTCAAGCTCGGCGGTAACTGCATCGACGGACCAGTCGGCCTCCTGGCGGGCATCATCAGGCAGCCCTTTGTGCTGTTCTACCACTTCTTCTCCGTGGCACTTTACGCCATGTGGATATACATCACCGAGGCTGGCGCTCTAATGATTCCGCTGCGGGCCGTTCTCAGTATCGGTGTATTTTTCAAGGCTTGTGTTGTGATTTTCCCTTATATTTTTTCGGAGCTGCGATCATGATGGATGTATGTAATGTTGGGTGGCTTTTGTGGAGAGCGTTGAGCGACGGCGTTTCTTGTTGTTTGATGGGATGGCATGTACCCAACTTTGGTAGGAAAAGGGAATATAGAGCACTGTAATAATATAGAGATTTGTGTATCAGGCATTGACGTGAATCTTCTCTTCGCACGAATTATCAAAGCTTCATCAGAAACGTCATCACCCGCGCCCGAAATCTCGTACAGTGGCTACTTGTAAAGTTGTAATTGTAGACCTGCATGTCTCTGTGCAATATTAATATCCACTGTGGGTCATCACAGGTTTGGATGTTGCTATTTTGCCAGCTGGTCCCTTCATCCGAGATTTCCCTGTACATGTTGATATTTCACAACCGATGTCTCTAGTCTTCGAGACTGATTCCACCTCACGATTGCAAGCTCAGTGACGAAATACAGTACTTTTCTTGTACGTCGCTGGAAGAACCTGCAGTCGCACAACTGTTCGGCCTCAGGAGAACCGCTATTTCTGGGCTCGAAAAGAGAAACAACGGAGCCGAAGAATGTCACTGCAATGTCATCATCATCCTTCAGTCCTCTGGAGCCATTATACCTTAAACCGTTCATTTCACCGAAAGTGGCATCGGCCGCTCGGCCTGCCCCAGCGCCAAGGCCAGAAGAGGCTCCTCAATTGCAACAAATACCGCAAACCATTGGAACCGTGGAAGTGAAGCGTCTGGGAGCCCCGTGGTGGCCCGCAAAAAGGCGTCTCTACCATGTGGAGGGCGGGCGGTAGGAGGAGAAGCGCGTGGGGTCAGTGAACGAATGGGCACTCGGTGGCTACTCGGCCTTATTTAATCGGCCCTTCTTCATATCATCTTGGTCTCTTCAACCACCCGCATGCTCTTATGTCCGAGGGTCGGCTACCTCATAGTTGGAGGATATACCGCTCTCAGTGGAGGAACATATTGAAGCCATGACATTTGTTGTCTTGAAGCAAGGACGGCTCTTGCACTTGGCGGTAGGGCTCAATGCGTCCTTTCCGATGCGTTGAGGCGCGGTCCATTGGATCAGGATCGATATGTGTAAGTATAAAATCGCGACCAAATCTCCTTTCTTAACAATGAATGGCACCAACGGACTCCTCATCCTCTGTCTTTTCTGGAAATCATGAAGATCTCTACCAGCGGCTACGTTGCCGGCCTTTCTGTGCTGGCAACCGCTGCAGCTCAGCAGAACACCAACAACAACAACGGCAGCACCTCTCCATTCCCTAGAAATGAGCCCATCCCTGGCAACTACACCGGCGGTCTCCGACCTCAGGTCCACTTTTCGCCTCCCCAAGGCTTTATGAACGACCCCAACGGCATGTTCTACGACGAGAAGAAGGGCATCTACCATCTCTACTACCAGCTCAATCCGGCAGAAGTCGTTGCAGGCAATCAACATTGGGGCCATGCGACGTCGGAGGATCTTTACCACTGGCAGAACGAGAAGATCGCACTTTGGCCACCTGTTCCTGGTAAATCTGGTGTCTTTTCTGGAAGTGCAGTGACCGATCCCAACAACACGTCTGGTTTCTTCCCTTCGCAGGATGACGGCGTGGTTGCCATCTTCACAACGAACTACGAAGAGGACGGCGGTCTGCAGACTCAAGATATTGCATACTCAGTTGATGGAGGCTATACTTTCGAATGGTACGAAAACAACCCTGTCCTCAACTGGAACAGCAACCAGTTCCGCGACCCCAAGGTCTCACGCTACGGCGATCAATGGGTCATGGTTGTGACATTCTCCGTGGAGTTCACAGTCGGTATTTTCGTAAGTGACGACCTGAAGAACTGGACCCACACCAGCAACTTCACCGATGAAGGTCTCCTCGGTGCTCAGTACGAGTGCCCTAACATGGTCTCCATCCCTACCCGCGACTACGATACTGGTGAGCCTGGCGGGACCCTTGATATCCTCACTTTGAGCATCCAGCCCGGTGCTCCTCTCGGTGGCTCCGTCACTCAGTACTTCATTGGCCGCTTCAACGGCACGCACTTTAACAAACTCGACCACGCCACACGTCTGAACGATTTCGCCAAAGACAACTACGCGGGCCAATTCTTCTACGGAACTCCTGAGGGCCAGGCGCCAGTTGACATCGCATGGGCCAGTAACTGGCAGTACACCCAGCGTGTTCCCACTGCGGGCGAAGGATGGAGGTCCACCATGTCTCTGCCGCGCTCAAACTACCTGACGAACGCAACCCGCATCGGCTGGACTCTCGTCACCGAGCCTTACGGTCTCGAGGCGATCACAAACTCCACCATCGAAGAGGCGACCTGGCAAGGAAATGGCTCTGCCATCGTCGACTACGCCCACATCGAGTCCAACGCAGTGCACTTCTCCATCAACGTGACAGGCATCAACACGACCGAATTCGGCACAAACCCGACCCTGAACTTCACCTTCCTCTCCCCCGTATCAGGAGAGAGCATCCGCGGCGGATTCTTCTTCGGCGGCGACACTCCCTTCTGGCTCGACCGCTCCAAAACGAATGGATTCGCCGATGACGTCTTCTGGACGAGCAAGTTCAGCGTTGCGGACGTGTACAACGGCACGGTGTGGAATGTTGAGGGCGTCATCGATCGCTCGATCTTTGAGGTCTATGTTGATCGTGGCATTCATGCTGCTACCATGCTTTTCTTCCCTGATCAGCCTTTGACGCTGCTGAATGTTGCTTCGAAGGATCTTTCTAGCGATGCGAAGGTTGAGCTTGCTGTTTGGGGGCTTGAGAGTGGATGGGAAGGCCAGGCTGGAGCGAACGGTACTGAGACCAGACGGTAAGCGAGTTGTTTTGGTTAGGGAGCGATAGCTGCTACGGTGTTGCAGCGGTTGAAAGTCCATGGCATTTAACGTAGAAATATAACGATAAAACAACGAATTATCCTCGGCTCCATGATCGACTCTATTTTAGATCAAATGGTATACATCTCTATCCCTTCGTCCCACGCCTAGACCCCAACGACCCAAGCTCACCAACAATCCCCTTCACAGACTTAGCAATAGCACTCCGTCCATCATAGCACGGGAAAACAATCACAGCAGCCATAGCACCGAAATGCCACAGAATCGCCATAGTGACCCAACCTCCGAAAAACGACCTTGTGAAAATCCAGTCTCGATACAACGGAAGTGGCCATAGAAGCAACGTCGTGACGACGTTCACGACGAAGAAGACCGAAGCGATTTTGAGCCATTTCCGGATGTGTCGGAGAGTTTCTGGTGGCATGGGGTGGACAACGTTATCTAGATCGTTGGGAGGCGAAGCGTCGTTTGATGTTCTGCTTGAGGGCGTTCTGCTTTCGTTGGAGATCTCTGTTGCGTTCTTTTCGGCTGTTGAGGAGTCTTGTTCGACAGGACTGCTGAGATCGACATTGCTCTCTAGTGGCGATGCTACAGATTTCGTCCCAGTGTCGGTATCCTCAATCAGATTGACTTTCAAGAAAACTCTCCAATCGAAACAACTTGGTTTTGCTAAAGAAATGGCGACGGAGAAAATCGCCGGTGTGAAGAACGAAACGCACGCTCCATACAGACCCGGGAGTTGCTGCTGAGTTGTCCAGATGTTGATTGCTCCGCCCCAATGCCAGGATAAGACGAACCAGGTCAACAAGCCGCACATGAGGCCCAACACTGGGGATGCTATGGCAGCCGCTTTGGTCTGTCCAGACCATAGGATCGTTAAGATCAGGGGGAAGATGCCGGGGCATGCGATGATGGGCCGGAAGTACGTCGACCAGTTGTTCGTTGCGCCCGCGTAGTTGAGCATGAGAGCGAAGCCGGCCATGAAAGCTCCGTGGACTATGACGCCGATGTGGCTGACCTGCATGGTCTTTTTGTCGGTGGCCTTTGGATTGATGTACGTCCGGTAGACATCAAGAGAGATGATACTGGAGACTGCAATGACACTGGACGAAATTGTGCTGGTAATCGCCATGGAAATCAACACCAGCAGGCCCGTCGTAGCGCCTGTTCCGAGCAACGACTTGAGAACGTAGGGCATCACCATGCCGGAGTTCACCTGCAGTTCAGTGAGAGTGCCAGGGTAGAGAACCCAGACCGGATTGTTCTCGATCGCTCTCGCTGACAAGCCGATTATCGTCCCGGTACACCATGGAACGGCCAGGATGACGATCGAAGCGATATCGTACGCAGGGACTGTAGCTTTAACGTCTGAAGCAAAGGACTTTTGCCAAAACGCTACGTCCATACAGACAAGAGCGAGGTTCCCTAGCTTAAGAACTGCGCCGAATAGCACGGCTATCGTGTTATGTTAGTATAGAGCATATTAAGGGGAGGGAGCATTTCCCTCGAAGGTCAATGTTTGTCGAAAGTGAATGTTCCTCAAAAGTGAATATCCCTCAAAAGTGAATATCCCTCAAAAGTGAATATGACAAGTGGATGGGGCGGAATGGTACAACGAACCTCCTCTGGACTTAGCCGACAGTAGAGAACCGGCATAGTTGCCTTCGATATGCACCTCTGCTGCCATGACTTTGTCGTAAAGACCATATATGCCTCCGATATGCTCATTTGTGAGAACCGCAAGCGAGAAGTAGATGAGCAAGATCAAAGCGACCGTGGTGTGAAGGAAGTCCGTCAGGAAAGTGGCTTTGAGACCGCCAACAACGGTGTACACGACGACTGCAAGGTTGTCAGGTCGATATGCTCCAACGAAGAATTCGTGAATAATATCCTACCTCCAGCCGGGATGAGTATACCCGCAGCAGCAATATGCATGCCCGTCATACCAGTGACAAGCTGAGCACCTGCAAGGATCATACCTCCGCAACCGAAGATATTATTGATGAGGTTGAGTACAATGTAGATGCCATGAGCATAGGCGCCGTATCGGACCTTAATGAACTCCAGAGATGTATGCGCATAGGGAACTCTGAGCTTAGCAACGATGCCCATAACGGCCATTAGAGCGATTTGAAAGGACAAGCCGCTGGCCCACCACATGGGAAGCGCAACGCCCCAGCGGTAGATGTAAGCGGCGGCGATGACACTTTCGTTAATCCACCTAGAAATATCGTCAGCCATGCCTTCCAATTATGCAATGACTCTCTCCCGTTCTGTGTGAACTCACATCCAGCTCGAAAAAACCGCCGAACAAGTCAACCCCGTCCCAACCGTGCGATTGGCAACCATGAACATCTCCGAATTGTTCGAATCTTCCGCCAAATACTTCTTCTGAACCCTGACAGCAAAGAGAATAATTCCACAGAACAACACGGACAAACCGAAGATGATGCCGTAGCCATCGGCTTGGGAGAGGAGCTCGACGGCCATGCTGAGCGGAATGTGTACTGGGCCCACGTGGTTGGTGACTTGGGAAGGTCGAAAAGGAGGAAGTTTGAGCAGAACGCATGGAAGGAAAAAAGATGAAGTAGAACTCGTCTACCCTCGTCTGTCAATGGTTCTGCAGATCCTGAGAGAAAGCCGCAAAGCCACATGGCGTGCAGAGGGGAGCGAATGGTACCATGTCGAATCCACCAAGTCGATCACCGAAGCTGCAAATCGACGGGATCATCGGCAGAGCAAACGCAACGTGTAGGGTTGATTATTTCGCAGAATTTCAACGAGGGAATCGATTTTCGTCGTGCATACTGCTTCGTTATTGGGTGTCGAATGCACATCCCCATGTGTTGAAGCTTGGTGGATCGCTAGCGGATAGCGTGATGCGCACGACCAAGCACGTAAACTGGCGGCTTAGCATTTGCTTGTGTCGGACGCCAATTGGGAGTTTTGATGCTTATCTTGTTAGGTCTGGATTGTGGGTAATGTTCGCGTGTCGAAAATTCAACGGTTGGTTGGGATGTGTGAGATAGAAGGGCGTGCGAAGGGCGTCAGAGCCCCGGCTGGGCGATATAACGCGTTTTTGTCATTTATCTATACAGCAACGCTTGCCGCCCACTGGATCGCATACACACGTATCCGATAACTTCTATTTCCCCTCTGCTCTCGCAACAAGCGCATCATCCAATCCCACAGCATCAAACACAGTCCTATCCCCCTTTCTCTGCGCCCAAACAACATCACCCTTCAAGTAAACCACAACACCACCCTTCCCAGTAGCGCTAGCCGTAATTCTAAAAAGCGGAAGACCATTAGCCTGATGCGCTTCTCTAAGCGGCACAAGCGTGAGATCTTCTTCCATGCAGAACGCTTCAACGGTGTCTCTGAAATCGGCCGCTTCTTGCACCGCCGGAGCGCGCACGGGCGGCGCATCGAGTTTCTTCGCTGCTTCTTTTGCGATCGGCCGGGCGGGTCCTGCGGCGGGAGCGGGTAGCGAAGACATGTCTGCGCCGGCTTCGAGAAGGTCGACGGCGCGGTTGATCATGGTGTTGCCTTTGATCCATTCCTTTTGCACGTCTGGTTGGTGGAAGATGCGTTCGGGGATTTGCTCCTTCCACCAGGAAACCCATTGGGTGATCTCTTCCAGACTTGCTTCGGGCGATGTAAGCCATAAGTGTAGAGTGGCAAGCCATTTGGGGAAGAATTCTGCGACGAAGAGTCGTGCGAAGATTTCAGGTTTGAGGAAAGGCTGCCATTTGAGGACGTCTTCCAGTGGTGTGAGGTCTTGATCTGATGGGTCAATTTCGAGATTCGCTGACAAGTGTAATGAAAGGCGTGGAAGGAGGTGGCGGACGAGCAAATGGTCCAGTTCTGTGGATAGAAGGTTCCGCCATTCCTCAAGACTGGGTAAAATGCCGGAGGAGATATCCCAGCCATCCATGACGTGTCGGAGTTTTCGTTTGACGTCTGCAAGGAGGGAGTTTTGTGCTTTGGGGTCCAGCTGATAGGGAGGTAAATGTTGGAGCCAGGGGAAAAGGTAGGTGTGTGGTTGGGTATGTTTGAGGTTTGATTGTCGGTGGTGATGGCTTCGTTTGCGAGCATCCCACGTTTGGAGTGCGGTTGCGAGTTTTGGCACAAGGAGTTGATCGGTGAGGTTGCTGTAGATGAACGCAGGTAATAGTGGTCGCCATGCGCTGATAAGTTTCGTGAGCGGCGCCGAATCCAAGACGGACCAGTTGGTGATTGCCGTTCGGATCTTGGGCAGCCAAAGTGTGTACATCATCGTTTCGTATGGAGATGTGGTTTTCTGCCGTCTTGATCTGGCGTAGGGGTTGTGTTGATCATGGATGGTGCCGGCCTTGGACAGCGAATCCTGAGATTGTCCAAGAATTGTCTTAAGTTCACTCAGATCGGCGACCAGAAATTCTGGTTCTTCCAGTGGTTGCCATCCATCCATCCTTCGTTTGAATATAGGATGGAGCGCGCCAACTGCTGCCTCTTGCAACTCATACCTCTCGATATCGTGCTTGAATGTGTCTTGCAGATTCCTCAACTTCGCCATCAAATCCGTCCACATCTCAGATTCTTCCATACCCATTCCAGTCCCAACTTTCAAACCCTCCACAGCTTCCACAAGCTTGCCCATCCGCTCCAGATCCTCCTTGTTTTGCTCATCCTCAATGGCCAACCTCCCACCATGCTCTTCCATGTACACCCTCTGCTCCTGCAACCCATGCCAACTCTCAATAAACGCCTCGAGCTCCAACCTCTCCCTCCTCGCAATCTTCTCCGCTTCCGAATCCTCCTTCGGCTCAACACCCGTAGGCGTCATGAGCCCAGCAGCAGAAGTCAAGAGCTTCCTCTCCCCTCCCGTCGCATCCACTATACTACTCAGCATTTTCGCAGGCACATCCAGCCCAGGCGCAGCAGCAGCGACATCCGCCGCCGTGCGGTACTTGGTCTTCCTCCTTCCCGCGCCAACACTACCACCAGGCGTGCTGGTTCCACTCCCAGCACCACCCGCCGCGCCTTGCTGAGCCTTCTTCCTCCTCTCCCTCCTCTTCCTCTTCTCATCCTCACTACTATCCTCATATTCCTCGCCCCGCTGCTCCGCCTTCCGCCTCTGCTCCTGCTTATACTGCTCCGTCCTCTCTTTCACAGCACCAACACCCGCTCCCTGAGGTCTCATCTTAACCTCAATCGGATTGACAATTCCCTTTCCGTCAGCGCCCAGTCCCTGGCCTTCCTTGTAACCCATTTTGGCCATCATCTTCTGCGCAAAGCTCATCTTGCCGCCGCCGCTCATCTTGGGCGCTTTGTGAGGGCTGTCTGTTTGATGCGCCGGTTTGCGCTTCATGCCTAGACCTTCCATTTTGGGGCCGAAGGTCGTTCGGCGGGGTTGAGAAGCCTTGAAGCTTTTTGGGGGGGTGTTGTTGTTTGCGACAGTAAGTTCGTTGTAGCTTTGATGTTTCGTTGCTTCGAAGCTGTCGCGACGCGGAAAGCGGCCGCGCGAGCATGTGAAAGCGCCTTGGTTCATATTCACCACGGCTGACGAGACAACATCAAAAAGACACTTCAACGTGAATAGGTTGAGACTATATGCATATGAAGACTTGTAATCGAAAAGGTAAATTAGGATTGAATGTACGGTATAGTACTCAAAAGGGTATCTTTTCTATCTCCTACCACACACATCTCCCAGCAAGACTTCGTCCATCAACAATATACATATTTCACCCTTCTATGCACAATCTATATGAAACTAAAACTCCCATTCCCATCATGGAGCCTTTGACTTGTTGTATCCACGACGGCCCAATCGAGCCTCTTCTTCCTGAGCCTTCCTCTGCCCACGCTGCCACTCGAGAAGCACGGGCAGGAAGTGCCAGAGGTCGAATTCAGGCCAGAGGATGTCGAGGAAGCGAAGCTCAGTGCCTTCGTGGCATTGCCAAAGCATGAAGTCGCTCAGGCGGCTGACGCCTGAGGTTCGTACGAGCAGGTCGAGCGGTGGCGCGTCGCGGGTGTACATGTTCTTTGTCAGGGTTTCGGCAGTGATTGTTTCGGGGTCGGGGAGGTGGCCTTGAGATGTTGCTTGCTGTGAGGGTTTGAGAATGGGGGATGCTGAGTGGGATGTTCGGCTTGAAGGCGCGTCGTCGGCTTGATTTGTGCTGGATGTGGAGCGTTCTTGGTCTGAGAAGGTGGAGTCGACGTCTGAGCCGGCGGCAAGGTTGAGGGTGTCTTGACTCTTGTTCTCTTCTTCTTCGACCGAGTAAAGATGCCTCGACTTGATGTTTTGCTGAATGTGGTTCTCACTGAACATCTTTTTGCCCTGCTTCTTCTCCGGCGGGTGGCTGTAGTCTTGCACTGTGTCTCGAATGCTACGAGTGATCTCCTCGCGGCTAGTGTATGGGAAGCAGACGTTCAAGACTGCCTTGCCGTTGTTCTTGGTCATCTCGACCGCGCGGTCCACCTGTTTCAGAACGTCCTCGCGGATCAAGTCGCGATCACCAAGGACCTTCACACTGGCACCGTATCTCTCAAAAAGCTCTCCATGAGCACTCATCTGCACCAACTTCGTCTTTGCCATATCCATCAGAGCATCAACTTCCCACCGGCTGCGCTTGAAGTTCTCAATGCTGAAGGCGTAAATGGTAACGCACTTCACACCGCTCTTGTAGCAGACCTCGAGAATGCGTGCGAGGGCTTCGAAGCCTAGATTGTGGCCCTCGACAGTTTCCAATTTGCGTGAACGAGCGTATCGTCGGTTGCCGTCCATGACGAAGGCAATGTGCTCCGGGATGGGACCGCATTGGAGCGAGCGGATGAGTAGGTCTCGGAGGTATGTGACGGCGCTTTCGACTGGGGGGAGCGAGAGTGCCCATCGGCGTAGGTGGGTGCCATAGTCAGTCGACATGGCGGTGGGGGTGGTGTTGATTGGTAGGGCTGATGAGAGTCGGTAGTTGAGGAATAGGTGGAGTGTTGATTCGACGATGCTGAGGTGATTGGGAAGGAATTGTAGATTGGTCGACTCCCAGAGTAATTAGCTTGATTGATTAATGACAGGTCATGACAAGACGGGAGTCTCGTTATTATTGCTGCCTCGCTGTCCAAGTTTCGGGGCACTACTGCTTCCAAGGCTCAGCCTCTACCAGCAACGCGTCTCTGGCCCTTTACTCTCGGCTTGACGTCCTTGGTCCCGTCTTGGTCTCAAGTCCCCACGAGGGAGAGCGATTGAAGCCTGAGACGAGCGAGTAAAGCCTGAGGCAACAACTGACCTTGGCTTCCTCGGGCCGATCTTTCGTCCATCGTCTCGACTCTCCTCCGTCCACCGCGCTCACCTCCGTCTCTTCACACAACGCCGCCCAAACATTTAAATTCCTTCCTTTGTCGCCTTCCCCTCTCTTCCCTCTTGTCGCCATATACCATCCTACTCTATCCCCATATAGGACCCTGCTTCACGCGACGGTAGAATACAGCATGCCGTCACTGCACGTGACCGTCGCATAGCTCTTGCTCATCACACCTCACTTGCTCAACACTCACCATCATTCGCATCCTCTCTAGCATCCACGCATTATACCACCCACACCACCTCCCATGGAATACGCCGAGGCCGAGAAGCTTGTGCAACAGCTCTCCGCCGGCTTCGACACGCTGCAGACCGAATACCAGAAGCTGTTTGGGCAACACCAAGCGCTTGAAAGGAAGCTCGCAACCGCAAGAGATCAGGTAAGCATACCCTCCCACCCACACCCTCATCCCCATCGCATCTACCCTGATGAGCAAAATTAGCTCTAGAACTGCAGTCCCTTGTGGGCGGAGACAGATACACCTTTTAGCAACCTCTGAACTTGCACAACCCTTCGCGCTATACACGTTTGCACGCGTTGAGAACTTGACGCTGACGCGACATTCACAGTATAATGAGCTTGCCAAACTCTACGGCTCCGGCGCCACTGCCACTCCTCCCATGAGCCTTGCTTCTTCCCCGGGTCCGAAGAAAGATGACCTCGCCTCGTTGCCATCAGTCAGTGAGATCTTGAGCAGTCGGAACGATGAAGCATCGCAAGATGCAGCAAAGACGATACGCCTCGCTACATGTGCCTTCCAGCGCCTCCGGCCTGGCCTTCCAAAGCCTCCAGCTTCAACAGCGGAAGGTGTGAAAATTTGGTCGGGACCTTCCGCCGATGCAACTCCTGCTGGTCAACCTAGGATGCCCTCTATTTCAGAGTCTCCCATGGAGCAGGACTTCACCATCGAGGGCATGCCCAGCAACCTCGGGTGCCCTTTTGCTAGCATGAATGGCAAGAAACTGTCATCTCACGCAGCAAGCGTATTGAGTCGATACAACCCTGCTGGTAGCGCCGGAGGTGCTGCATCCTCCACACCCTTGAGTTCCGTAAGCAGGGTCAATGGTAAAGAAAGCTTCAGCAAACGAAATCGCCGTGAGAGTCATCGTGCCAGTTTTGCCGATCCGATCAAGGCTGAGATATGTGGCCTCTCCGATCATGAAGGCGCGCCAACTGAGGCACCCGCCGTTGCCAAATCCGCCGTGGAAACCCATGTTCAATCAAACGCCGACCCTGGCGTCTGTCCCATTCGATTCCTAGACCAGCACTCGCCCGAAGAAGTAGCCAAATATTTCGAAAACCACAAACATGACCTCCCTCGAAGCCACGAAATCTGCGTCAAGCGTTACCAAAGCAATGATGTGCAAATCAAAGAGCTGGATGCCAGATACGGCAATCTCGTTTCCATGATCCAGGGTTTGGGAATGAAGCATCAACCCATGTTGCCCGCCGAACCACCAGAGGACGAAGTCGCTGTAGAAGACGACGATGCCGGTCTGGATGCCCAGGACGCCGAGAAAGTTCGCAAGTGGGCGAAGAGTGTCTCACCACAACCCCAAGCTGATGGGCTTCAGTCGACTGCCGCTCAGGATGGAGACGGTAATCTGGCCGATGATGAGGGTGTTGACTCAGATGCTTGCGAAGACCGACAGCCTCGGTTTGCTCGTCCTTTGCGAGACATTCGTGTCGGGGAATCTCCATCACGACCCTGGGGTATCCCTGTGCCTGTTAAATACCTCGAGAAGGTGGAAGGCAACGCAAGTGAAGCAAGTAGCCAGCCGGCAAGGATCCCCAGCTCAAGCATGAAAGCACCAGAAGGAGCAACTCCGAAAGGAGAAACCAAGACGACAAACACGGGTCGCTGTCCGTTCGGCTTTGATCAGACACCAAAAATCAGCGGCACTGCGCCAGTGTCTACACAAGAAGACATCAACAAGGAAAATGATCACAATGAATTAGTCACCGGCGGCGAGAAGGTTGTGCATGGAGTTACCTTCATCGACCCGACGACTTCTGCCAATGCGCAACAGAAAGCCAAAAGTGCATCGACAACAGCTGGCTCTACACCAACAAAAGAGCAAGGCCGTATGGTCTTTACCGGGCCAGTCTTCATTGGCTACAGTGCAGAGGATGCTGCCAAGATACTGAAGGAGAGCGGTCTTGGAAAGAACTAAGGATTAAACGAGTATCATGAGAAATGACAATAATTGTAATCACCAGTATTCCCTGAATTCAATTCCAAAGCTCCATGCTGTTAACATCCCCAGTCTATCATCGCAGTGCTCGCAGCAATCCTCACAGCTTCGAACGACAACAAGAACCCTCGCTCTCCTCATACAAAACGCTCTTATTCCTCTCCTGCGTCGACGGCGCCACATCCAGCGCCGGATTCTCCGTGAAAAAATTCACCGGCTTCAGCCCAACCGACATCTTCTCGCACGGCATCACGCCCCAATCCTCAAGCCTCGGATTATGCGTCGACCCAAACGTATGCCACACCACAATATCCCCGTCCCGCACCGACTGCTCCCCACCCCCAGCAGCAGCCTTCCGCTTCTCAATCGCCGACGCAATCCCATCCCCCCCGTTCGACTGCATCGTATACTTGCCCGCAGGAAAATGCTCGTCGTCCTCATACCTCGTCACCCACACGGCGTGCTTCGCGAATTCAGAGCGCTTCGCGTGGAAAGACTGCGGATCGGCCAGCAGCATTTGGCTGGGCGAGGGGAGTAGTTTGAACCCTACCGGCGTGCGGGTTATGGGGTTTGTTTCCCTCTCGTTGAGGATCTTGAAGACTCTGTTGGCGCTTATGTCGAGGTCGTGTCCGCTTTCGTGCTCCACCGCTTTGCTGGAGGTGACGTAGCCTACGCCGTAGGGGTTGTGGATTTGCGGGTCGTTGGTGGGGAGGGCTTTGGATTCTTCAATGAAGAGCGTGTTGGCGTGGCCGTCGATTGCTGGGTCGATTCGGAGGCTGAAGAGGTGTTGGTGGTACGGGGCCAGGACGCCGGGCGCCACGCGAGTGCCGTAGGGGACGGGTTCTTTGGGCTCGAGGTCTGCGGGCACGGTGGAGAGGATGCCGGTGGCACGGACTTCGAAGGTGATGGAGGCGTCTTGGGCGAAGTGGAAGGCGAAGATGTACTCGTAGTTTGAAACGGTGATGATCGTTTGGAGGACGAGGATGCGCGAGCGGGCCACGACGGCGTTCTGCGTGCGGAAGTTCGTGTGTTTCCAGAGAATCCCGTCGTCTTGCTCGTGGCAGCAGACGACGTTTGGGAGTTTTACTGGCGCTCCCGAAGCATCGTTGTGCCAGGCGTCGAAGTACTTGATGGTGCCCAGGCAGTCGCAGCCGAGACGGAGGTTGTTGGCGTTGATTCCCGCGCCGTCGTTGCCGAGATCGAAAGCTGCTTTGCGCGGGTACGGGGCTCGGGGGTCGCCGTAGGGGACGAACATTTCCGCCAGCGAGAGGCGGTAGAAGAGGCTTCGGTTGTCGTAGCAGATGTCGTGGAGGGTTAGGCCTTCGCGGTAGTTGAAGCCGACTCTGAAGGTCCATTTCTCCCAGGCTACTTTCTGGCCTTGGATGCTGAAGGAGGGGCCTTCGGGTTGGACGACTTGGTAGGGTTTTGTCGTTGTTCGGGGGCTGGGGCGGAGGTCGGGGTGGTATTCGCTCAGGGAGGCGGAGTGGATTTTGCGTCTGTCGAAAGGCCGTTGGGTGTTGTTGATGCGTTCTTTGGGGGAGGTGGGGAGGCGGTAGATTTTGACTACTTCGAGGTTTTCGGTTACTTCGGCGCAGAGGTCGAGGGGGTAGGCGTAGTAATTTGCGTCTTTGTTTTGGGTTAGGCGGAGGTAGAACCAGCACTGGAAGAATTGATTTGTCAGAAGGAGTTTTGATTGTAGACCCATCCTCAATGGACGTATATGTCATGTCGGTATGTGGTAGAGATCAGGAAGGTCGTTTGGTCATATGCCATCAACTCTGGAAATGCGAAGAGCTGTCGGACGCTGTGTCAAGAAGCTCACATCCTCAACTCTTCAATCAAAGCACTCTTGTGTGTTTCACGGAGAAACAAAATAACTTACCATCGACAAACGCTGGCTCATGTCATTCTCGCCATCAGTGGCGTAAGCCCAAGGTTCAACAACAACGGAAGATCCAGCAGGAAGCTCGAGCGTGCGAATCTGCTCTTGAACTTCTGCATTCGCAAGACAAGCAGCTTCTACTTTCTGCATGTAAGCCGCATCAATATACGAGTGCTTTCCACGATGGTGCTGTTTGGCGATGACTCTGTCGTTGTCCAGATCGACGAGAAGCTCGAAGAGGGCGTTCTTTTCCTCGGGTAGCTTCACCACAACTTCGACTCTGGCACAGCGTGTGGGTGCTTTGGCGTTGGTTTTGGTTCGATGATGCTCTTGGTCAAGATAAGAGATCATTTGCTGTTTTGGTGGTTCTTGCAGGGTCACCACGCGGAAGTTGGGCTCTTGTCGCATAAAGTGTGGACGAACGATGTTCGCCGCGCGAGAGATTTCATCTGGATTGAGAGGGTCGAAAGGATGCATGATGGTTGGTTTCGAGGTGCTGTTAACGATAGCACAGTGCATTCGGGGAGAGTGAAAAGAGCTTGACGGTTGGCAGCAAATATAAGGCTGACAATGTGTTTTTTGTGACCTAGAAAGGATATGATATTTTATTGGCTGTGGAGACTGATAACAATACTCGTCAAGAGTGTAGTAAGTGATGTCTGACGAACAACACATGATTCTCAAACCTTCGCTCGCTGTTTCCTTTAAATGCCATGGCCGTGAGAGTGGGACAAGTCTTCGATGGTATCCACATTTCCTTGTGATAGGCAGAACTAGGGCGCTAAAGGCAATCCCACACGGTGTGGAGGAGAGGAGTTCCAGGCGTTTGACCTCCAAAGGCAAGCCGATGTTAGCTTTTGACTTCCAATCCACAAATATGCTCTCCAAAGGCAGTTGAATTACACAATCGCTCACACCTGTACTCATAGGGCGCCGACCGGCTCATCTGGGTGACAAGATCATTTGAGTCAAGTATGCTACGCCACCGGGGCGTTGAAGTTGACCGGCCCGGTGATCGCTCAGGGTGGTTGCATCTCGCTCCTTCGCATGTGTATCTGTCATGAGGCTGTGGCATATAGGGTGACATGCTTCTCAGCTTTGTTCACGGAGCTCCAATCTGCTGCTTGCTCTTGTCCTTTCCACATATCCACTCTGGCGCTCTGTGATTAGACCATGTCACGAAAATTACCCTTCACGGTACGTCTTTCGTCTCGCATTCATGAGAGGAAGCTAATGTCTAGCAGCTCGATGATCCCAGTCTCTTTCATGAAGCCTCATACCTTGGGGGCGAATGGGTTCAGTCACAATCCAAACAGGTATTTGAGATCGAAGGTGCGAGATCATGCTTAGCCACTTCTGACATCTGTCAAGACAATACTGACAGTTCAATGTCTGCTCAGACCCAGGCGCACTGCAAGCCTTTGCGCAATGCCCGACAAACTTGGTCAGCGATGTGGACGCATACGTCAGAAACTCCCAAGAGGCCTTTGTCAAATACGCTAGCAGCAATCCGCGCCAGCGAGCGAAATGGCTTTTGAAGTGGTACAGTCTTATTGAGGACTCCCGTGAGGATCTTGCTAAGCTGGTCGTCTACGAGACTGGCAAGCCAATAGTAGAGGCACGCGGAGAGGTTGATTATGCCAACAGCTTCGCTTGGTGGTTTGCTGGTGAAGCCGAGCGAGTTCGAGGTTCAATCGCCCTACCAGCTATCTCTGAGCGGAGAACGTTCATCATCAAGCAGCCCATCGGCGTAAGCGTTGCTCTCATTCCTTGGAACTTTCCAGTCACCATGGCGATCAGAAAGATCTCGGCAGCTCTTGCGGCAGGATGCTCCATGATCGTCAAGCCATCACCAGAGACACCACTCAGCATACTTGCATTAGCAGATCTGGCGACACGCTCTGGGTTCCCACCAGGGGTCCTCAATGTCATCACTACTGACAATGCAAACACGCCTTCGGTTAGCGAAGCACTGTGTAAGCATCCCGATGTACGCAAAGTGACTTTTACAGGTAGCACTGCGGTGGGAAAACTGGTCGCAAGGCATTGCAGCTTCGGGCTGAAAAAGGTCACGCTTGAACTTGGAGGCAACTGTCCGTTTATCGTCTTTGATGATGGTGACCTTGATCAGGCCGTCGCAGCACTCATGATTTTGAAGTGGCGCACCGCAGGACAGGCATGTACTCATGCAAACCGCGTCTACGTTCAACGGGGAGTCTACGACCGCTTCGCGAAAATGATGGTTGAGGCAACCAAAACCTTGCGGGTGGGCCACGGAGCTGACGATACTACGACAATGGGGGCTCTCACGACTCCAAACGGCATCAAAAAGATGGAAAGACACATCTCCGACGCTCTTGGCAAGGGAGGACAGATCTTGTGTGGTGGCAAACGTGTTGGTGATAAGAAGGGAAACTTCTTCGAGCCCACGATCATCTCCGACATGTCTCAATCGATGTTGACAACCCATGAAGAAATCTTCGGGCCACTCCTGGGTTTGTACAGGTTCGAAACAGAGGAAGAAGTGATCAAGCTCGCCAACGACACCTCCATGGGCTTGGCCTCGTACTTTTTCACCAGCGATGTCAGCCGAACTTGGAGGTTGTTGGAAAAGCTGGAAGCTGGTATGATCGGCATGAACACGGGTATGTGATTGTCAATCTGGCGTTATGCTACAAATCTGACACTCTTGCAGGTAATTCTTCAGCGGCGGAATCTCCTTTTGGGGGAATCAAAGAGTCTGGCTATGGCAAAGAAGCAGGCAAAGACGTTGCTATCGAGGAATATTTGATATCGAAGACGGGAACCTTGACTGTCCGGCCGCAATCGAAGCTGTAGAAGACTTTAATCGCATGAATAGTCACATTGAAACAAACTTGTCCAATCATACTCGAAAACTACTGCACCTTTTAATTGTTTTCTGCAAATATATTGGTATGTGGCTCAAGACAGTTTGGAAGATACTAGCAGGCGTTCACCTCGGTCTAGTCTCTTGGATGCTCGGTTGAGATGTTTCTTCCCTTCGCCCGCATTGATTCAAAATCTCGATTTCTCATGGTTCGATTCTTTATCTTTTGCGTACGACAATCTAATCAAATTACTCCTTTGAGTTTGGCAAGAGTGGATCCATGCGGGGCCACCACACACGTGGTTGACGTGAACTTAAATTTGGGGGGCTCTCAGCTCCAGCTCTCGCTCGGTGCTTCCTTTCTCAGCGACTCATGCTTATTTAGAGGAGAGGCCAGGCAGAACTACGCTCGATGCCACCTGCAATAATTAGCGCAGAATAAGCAAGATAACGCGGTAAGACTACCAACATACGAGGCCACGAACAGATCACATGATATTGACAGCAATGTTCGTCACGGGTGAGTAGGGGAAAGCCCGGTCGTACTGCGACAACATATCGCACCCCATTGAAGTGATTTCACTTGGTTTTACAGTTCCCCGTCAAGAGAGAGAGAGAGAGAGAGAGAGACCATGTCGACTTCATCTATTGAAACCCTGGGCCTCGACGATGTCGTTTGCCTGAACCAAGCTCTGATACGCATCGATTCTTCCAATCCGGACCTAGGCCTAGATGACGGAGCGGGAGAAACTGGAATAGCGAAGTTCGTCACCCAGTGGCTACAAGACCGAGAGATCGAATGCCACTGGATTGAACCGACACCTGGCCGGCCTTCGGTGGTTGGCATCGTTCGTGGCTCAGGTGGCGGCAAGAGTCTGATGTTCAATGGACACCTGGACACTGTTAGTCTGACTAGCTATGACGGCGACGCATTAAGTGGCAATATTGATGGCAACAACATCTGTGGCCGCGGGAGTGCTGATATGAAAAGCGGCCTTGCGGCTGAGATGATAGCACTCGCTACTGCGAAATCGCTTAATTTGAAGGGCGATGTCATCCTAGCCGCGGTGGCTGATGAGGAAATGGAAAGCATTGGCACGGAACAAGTCATACAGGCTGGCTGGCGAGCAGATGCAGCAATAGTAGCCGAGCCCACGGAGATGGCAATCATCAACGCCCACAAGGGTCTCGCTGTCTTCTACGTTGACGTACAGGGCATCGCTGCTCATGGATCTCGCCCGGATCTCGGTGTAGATGCTATCTGCAAAGCAGGCTATTTCCTGGTTGAGGTTGATCGGCTCGCCCAGCGGCTCCAAGAAGACTGGCTCAAGCAAAGCGACGATGCACTCGGGGCTCCAAGTATACATGCCGGTATCATCAAGGGGGGCGTGGAGCTAAACTCTTACCCAGCGTCTTGCACAATTTCTATCGAACGACGAACGGTCCCCGGCGAAAATCTGGAATGTGTACGAAGTGAGCTCGAAGAGATCCTCCACAAAATCAATGCGGAAGTGACAGGCTTCAAAGCTGAACTACGCACCAGCTTTTCTCGCTCACCGTTTGGCGTTTCTCGGGACCACGATTTCGTCCAGTTGGTGTCCAAGCATGCCAGTTCAGCCACAGGCGTTACGCCAAAAGTCAAAAGCGAGACCTACTGGACAGATATGGCTCTCCTGGCTGATGAGGGAATACCTGGAGTCATCTGGGGTCCTAAGGGCTATGGTTTGCACGCTGCGAAAGAGTGGGTGGAGATCGAATCACTACGTCAACTGCTAGAAGCATTTATTCGCATCGAGACGGAGTTCTGCCAGTGAAGAGAGCATGCAATCTGGTGTTTGATGCTTTGGAATTTCGTATCTTGTTGCTATAGCTAGTTTGGAAAATAGCGAAGAATCAATGAACATGTTAGGAATGAAACAAAGGTTCCGAAATCGGCTTGTCAAGTGTCGAATGCACATAGAAAGAGGGTTGACTATAAGGCAGGGAGATGCTGATGCTTTTTTGGCCCTGGTGCTTATGGAAGCAATCCTAGAACACTGATGGACTAATTTATGCCGTTCTTCGTGAATTTATTGTATACCTCTAGCAAACAATGATAACGCTGTTAGGTGGTAGAGAATCGACACAACGTCAGGGCTTTCTGGAACGTCCCCAATCGCACTATTCTCATGCCCTCAGTATTGTTCACAAGGCGTGTCTTGAAAAATGCGAGAAGAATTCGGTCGCGTATTTTCTAATTAAATCGAATTGGAACATTTATCAAACGATAGGTAGGCTTTGGTATAGTGAAGTATATTGTACATCGGCATATTCCGGCAATGATGGTCGCCCCCGCTTGGTGGATCTGAAGTCATCGGGCGCCTTCAACAACAAACAGGCAATGGCTTGCTGTACACCTTATCTACACCTTATCTATGAACCTTTAATGAGCAAAAACATTGGCATGGGCCCCAAAGTCTCACATTTGCAATCGTTGCCGTCTGGTCACTAGCTCTTTGGCGAGGACAAGCCATTTCCTCATACATGGCAGATGTGGCGAGACTAGCAAATCGCAAACGAAGTGGTCGTAAGACAAAGATATACCGGCCCAGCCTTTCTTACACGGGGTAAGCATACCGCTTTATTGCTGGTCCAATAACCGCGACTAACACTCTTCTCTTAGATGCTGGACATGTCGGAAGCGAAGAGTCAAGTGCGATGAGAGGGCCATCTGCTGTACGGTATGCGAAAACGCCGGATTGCCCTGTGAAGGTTACGGTGTGGAGCTCATCTGGAATGCCGGAGATGAAACGGACGCTCGCCGGTCTCGTGGGCGTCGAAGGCGAATAGGACTTGGTATGTATCACGGTGAATGCCACCCTTGAAGCCAGTGAGCTAACAAGAGCAGACGAGCACACTTGCAATTTGATGACAGAAGAAGAAGTCTCGCAGGCTCTATCACGCCTCGAAAAAACCACAAGCGTATCCGACAGCATCATTGCTGGTCCCTTTTCCATCTTCAACGCAAGCGAAAACAGCGCAGCAGGCGCACCTCCTGCGAATTCTGGAGGCGAGGAGTCTCCAGCAACGATCATCGAGGCAGAGTCGGTCAGTGCAGACTCTGAAAGCATTGAGGAAATTCAGGATGCTGTCCCAACTGTGTTCTCATCCGAATCTCCGGAAGAGAGCGCCCATGTTGAATATTCTTACCTTCCTTGGGTATCAGAGACGATCAGCGACAATCCATATATCAGTCAATCTACAGCGGTCGGAGACCAGTCTAATGCCATGAGAGTCCATTCTTGCAGTGAGTCGACACAACCTTCCGGGAAGCAGGACAGTACATACTAACACTTTCATCAGGTCCATTCAATATTGCATCATCGGAATTTATACTGGCTCCCACATCCTTTGCCTTCGATTCGCCACCGCAGGTCGAATCTCAAGGCAACAACGAAGCATCCCGGACAGCAGATCTTCAATGTTCCAATTTACTTATCCATAGCCAGCTTCCACGCCAGATCGATGGCGGTACTTTTCCATTTACCAGTCGAAGCTCGACTAACAACCTTCTGATACACCATTACGCGAAGCATATGGTGCATCTGATGCAACCAATCATACACTCTTCCAATCCTTTCGAAAAGATCTACTTGCCGCTTGCAATGCGTGGATCTTGTGATATGGAACATGATGGATCCCCAGACTCACATTCCTCACCGCGGGTAGCTGTATGCCACAGCCTGTTGTCCGCTGCTGCGAACAATCTGCAAGGCTTGAGAGCTGGGGAGAGTGACCTGGGCGCAGCTGCGTACTACCATAGGCAGAAGGCTCTTGTTACTTTGCGCAACGCCTTAGCGTCCCGATCTAGTGCATACAAGGACTTGATGACTGCCATCCTTGCACTAGTATCGGTAGATGTAAGCTAGTCTGCTACAACCTGGTGAATGTCGAGCTGACGTGAACAGATTCTCAACGGCGGTACGCAAGACCACTGGGTTCATCTAGATGCTGCAATGCAGCTTCAAGCTTCCCGGCATTTCGCAAATGTTGTGAGCTCCGAGACACGTCAGCTCAACACCATCTGCACTATGTTGCATCTGTTCGCTCAGACGGCTCTCCTCGCACCAGAGCCCAAACCATGGACTGGATCGTGTAGCGAGACCACTGGAGCAAACCTTGAAATTCTATCACCCGGTATCGAGTACATCTACGGCATTTCCAAAACGACGGCCAATGCCCTCTTGAAGATCTACAAGCTGTCGCAATGCCTCGCGTACCATAAAGAGATTGGCTATCCTGAAAGCTTGATGCAAGCTTGTGAGGACTTGGGAGACGAACTGTGCTCATGGTCAGTAGCAACAGAAGAGTTCGCCGCCATCGGTCGAGATCAAGTCTCGATGTTGAAGGTTGCTCGCGCTCAAGCAAAGGCATTCCACCACGCAGCTCTAATATACTACTATCGCTCCATTCAGCAATGCTCTCGAGAAGAGCTCCACTCGGAGCAACAAGCCGTGTTGGCTGCCATGAACGAAGCAGAGATGCTGAAGAAGTCTGCATCCGGAGATGTCGCCATGCCAGCTCCGATTACTTGGCCTGCATTCATTGCTTCATGCGAAGCAGTTGGAGAAGAGCGAGAAAGCTGGCGGCAATGGTGGAAGCAGATTCAACGTTACCAGATGGCCAACTATTCCAAACAACAGGACATCATCATCAGGCTGTGGCAAGAAATGGATCTCGTTGGGGAAGTTCACGACTGGAGGGAGGTTTTGCACACTTTAGGGATTAGAGTTCTTCCCGTGTGATACCAAATGCAGATTCTGGCAACACACTAATGGAACGATCTGCATAGTTCGTCGATTTGGCTCCTCAGTATCGATTGATGCTACGAAATCAAACTGCGTACTCTACTCAACGAGAGCCATAATCTTAGCCAGCCCTTTCCTTTTCTGCTCAGGTAATTCCGCGTCCTCCACTTCCTTGATTCCGGTATGCATGTCAATCTCCCAAACATCCCACGCCCACTTGTCATTCCTCGCCCAGAGCCTGTGGGCAAAGTACACCGCGAAGAAAATCGGGATACTGACGTAAGACGTGAGGAATGAAGAGGCCGACCAGTTCTGGGGAAAGAATACCGTGAAGCCGTTGATGAGGCAAAGTAGTGAGAATGCAACCATGGCGATCCAAGCTCCGTACGGTTGAAGGATACTCCGGTACGTCGATTGCACATTGTGATATGCACATGCCTTTCTGAAGCGAATGTAGATGATCATGCAGCATACCCAGCTGATCATGCCCCAAGCATTGGTCAGGTTGACGAACCAGGTGAACACGATACCTCCAGAGCTGCTGACATTCAGATAAGACAGTAGCGTGAACAGCGAAGAAGCGCCTACGGCATAGATCGGGATTCCGGACTTGGTGCATTTCTTGAAAATGTGTGGTGCGTTTCCCGCTAGAGCCAAGGAGTAAAGCGACCGGACGCTCATGTACAGGAACGAGTTACCAGAGGACCAAGCTGAGAGCAGGATGACAGCATTGACAATGCTTGGAAGCGTATCAATACCAGCGTTGGATATGGCGACGACGAATGGGCTTGAACCAGCTCCGGCGCCACCGCTGAGGAGTTCAGGTGAGTCGCTTGGTGCTGTCTGTCAATGTGTTAGTGTAGCTCGCTAGAAAAAGTCCGATACTACTTACGACACCAATAGCCAGTACTCCTAAGATGTAGAAAAACAGAAGGCGATAGATATAACGTTTGGCGGCCTTCGGAAGGTTGCGTCTGGGTGATTCCATCTCGCCAGCCTGTCATCAAGTCAGCAGATAGCCTTAAGGTGAGTCTCTTGATTGATCATGCTTACAGTGAATATGATTAATTCGGGCGCAAAGACGAAAGGGAAGACGCAAGAGACCAAGGTGGCCCAGAAGGAGATAAGCCTTCCTATGTCGCCTTCACGGATCATAGCATGAGCAGCTCCAGGTTCATTCCAGTATCGGAAACCAAGGCGATCTCGCGTTGGCCCCCCACCCCAAAACAAGATAAAGGACAAGATGAGCAGGCCGACCATCAAGATCACTTTGCTTCCAGCGAACCAGAATTCTGTCTCGCCGTAATATCGAACAGGGAGGCAGTTCAAGCCCACAATCACGACAAGCATGACGGTCATCCAGACGCCAATATTCACGGGATTTGGCCAATAGTCTATCACCAGGCCAGCCGCTGTGATCTCGTATGGAACCAGAATACCCAGCGCATACCAATAGAGCCATCCAAGTGCGAAACCCATCGATCGGGAAACGTATCGGTTTCCGTAATATGCCATTGAGGCTCCGTGGACAGGCAGGTACGTAGCAACCTCGACAATGGCGGTGACGATACAGAATATCAGGAAAGACACAATGACGAATCCGGCAAGGATGAATGCTGGCCCGCCGAGAGCTAATGTTCGGCCAGTTCCAACGAAAAGTCTACAATGCTGGTCAGATATGCCGTGTGCTATTAGAAATAGAGGCTTACCCTGTGCCTATTGACCCACCCAAAGCGATCATTTGAGCGTGACGGCTTTTGAGACCACGCTTGGTAGTCTGAATGCCAGGCTCGTAAAGCTGGTTGTCCACGATGGCGCTGACGACCGAGCCATGGCGGGCGGAGACGACATCGCCGTCGCTGTGAGTGGATGCAGTCCAGACAGCCTTCTCTTCGTCGCCAGCTTTGTCGTGCTTCTGATCCATCTGCGCAGTGCGCACGCTAAGCACGTGAGGTATATGAAGGGTAAGACTCGCTGTGAGATTCGTAGTGCTCCCGGAAGTGAGCTGACACGAGGCAGTATGCGCAGGGTATTCAGTCCATCGAGCATGGAGTCGAGGTCATATATACACAGCAAGGGACTCTGATGTACCCTGGATGCCAGCCACTCGGCGCGCAGAGCATGGCGGCGATAAGAGGCGAGCGATCATGCGCAACTACTACAAGCATCTTGATAAACATGCGTATACCGATAGCGTCGGTGAGTTTTGGTTGATGGGTCACCTCTGGATGGCTCGGAAGTCTATCGCTCGTACTTTCCGAATGCGTTTGTCCTCAAGTGAAAGTCTAGGGGCAGTGTTCGAGGCTTGGCTTGTCTCACTGTCGATCCGCTCGCTCTTCCTCCTTTGAGCGTTTGCCCGCTTCAACCATCAACTCTCTCCTCTGAATCCCACTGACACCATCGCCTTAAATGGTTTATCTTAGCCAATGATGGGCGCCCTGCAGTATTGTATAGCCGCTGTAAATGGATGCTGATGGATCTGGTGCATGTTCACCCACAGCTCTTCTCAGCCATGAGGGGTTGAGTGACCGTCTGGACGCAGAAGGTAAGTGTATTAATATGTTCCCTTTGCATTGCGTTCGTGGCCAACTATCTTGATCTATCAATTTCATTACCACACCATGGGTTCACTCAAGCCCGTTGCAAAGAAGATCCCGAAGCCCTTTGAGAAGGTGCTACACTTCTCGAGAAAGGAGTTCCAGGAGCGTCAACGTCGTACCTTGGATCTCATGAAAAGAGAGGGCCTTGATGGTTTCCTTTTGACCAAACAAGAATCACTCTACTACCTTACTGGCTATGACACATTCGGTTATGGTGAGCAGCTTCCACAACAACAGATTAAGCAGCGCACAGTACTGACCACCCATAGTGTTCTTCCAGGCGATGTACCTGTCCAGTGATGGTTCGATGCGCCTTATTACCCGCACGCCGGACCTCCGTCAGGCCTTGTATACATCGACGTTGACCCAAAAAGACATCTTAATCCGCCCGGATGACGCCAGCAGCAACCCTGTTGCATTGGTACCAGAGGTGCTGAAAGAGTTCGGAATCAACTCTCCATCCAAGAAGATCGGATATGAGCCCGATTCGGCAACGTTGAACATGCGGATCGGCCAATTGCTCCTGTCAGCTGTCGAAGGTCTCTGCACGCTCGTCGACCACAGCACCTTGATCGGAAGAGAGCTTCGAATCATCAAGTCTGAAGCGGAAATGCGAAAGGTTCGGAAGGCTGCTTATCTGGCTGATTTTGCAATGGTACGGACACTCAAGCTCGCAAAACCCGGAGCCTATGAGGGTGATCTCTGGCGTGAGATTGTCGGCACCGTTTATGAGGGCGGTGGCGATGATCCCGCCAATGAGAACATCCTCGTATCCGGCAACAAAGCTGTTCTCACGCGATACTCCACGGGAAAGGACATTGTTGACAGGCAGGTCACTCTCGAGCATGCTGGTGTATACAAGCACTACCACGCCTGCTTGATGCGGACCGTTCACGTCGGCGGTGTCACCCAACTTGCCCGACGCATGTTCGAAGTCAACAAGCTGCAGATGCAGGCTGCTATGGAAGCCCTCAAGCCAGGTCGACAGATCGGAGATGTCTTTGAGGCCTACGCCCGCGTCGGGGACGAAAACGGTTTCACAGAGCAACGCTTCAATGCTTGCGGTTACAGCTTGGGAGCAACCTTTGCGCCGACTTGGATGGACTTTCCAATGTTTGTGCGAGGTCAAACCGTCGTCGCACAACCCGGAATGGTATTTTTCATCCACATCATTCTGATGGATCAGGCCACCGATACTGCATCTTCCATCGGACAGACTGTCGAAGTCACGCAGGATGGATGTGTTGCGCTGTCGAAATTGCCTTTCCACATCACACGCAAGCAGACTCTGGCGGCATGGAAGAAAATCCGCAAGGAGGAATACGGCTTCAGCGCCGAAGAGGAGGACGACGGCGAGAATCTTCAAGACGTAGAGTTGTCGGATGGAGAGCCTGATGATGAGGATTATGATGTTGAATATGATTTCAGCGGATACACTCCTTCGAATGCGGTAGAGTGAAGGAAGATCTTATGGTACTAGAGAATGTTCCACAGACTGTTCTAAACGCTGAGTAGTACAAGTGGTAACATTTACCAGTGCTGGATTAGATGGAAGTAGGGGATTTATATCGACGGATAGAGTTTCCACTTCTCATCTACTCCCTCAGTTGCCATAACCACAGTCTGAAGCCTGCAACAAGCTTGTCTATGCTGTCTACCGCTCTAGTATAGATACCGGAATCCACGTCCTCTCCTATCAACAGTGACATCCGTATCAACGATCTCCTCGTTCTCCGCTGCCTCAAGTTTCTTGTTCTCACGAATGTGCACAAAGCGCAGAAACAAGGCCAGCAGTGCAACCGCCACGCAGACTCCCGCATTCGCTGCACTACCAGGAGTGTATTGCGGATCGTGGGAAGCAGGGTAGAAGTATGTGCCGTAGATACTGGCGCAGTTTCCGATGGCGTTGCAAATGGCGATCGCGGCGCTGCGCTTCACCATTGGACGAATGAATGAGTTTGCAACCCATGCGACGATGATTTGGAAGGCGCTCACGGCTCCCATAGGCATCTTATCGATGGAGTTAGTATTGGGTTTTGAAGTCTGAGGCGGTGGCGAGGTTTTCATGCGGGAACTTACAAGGAACATGCCAAAGAATCGAGCAGGGACACTAAAAGAGAATCAAGTCAGCATTGCCATGTCTCTTTAGATTCCACCCCAACCCATGAGCCAATCTTTCATTTTACGCAGAGTAGCACCTTTTCCGCGAAAGGGTAGGGTAATCAAACATACTGCAAGAACGTCAGCGTTATGTCAATGATCTAGACGCATCTAACATTCAGCCTACCTTTGTTGTAGCTCCGACAATAGCATTTCCAATAGCCGAAATCGTGAGAAGGACAATGATATGGATGCTCCTGTCGGAAGTGCGATCCGCGCTCCAGGTCACAGCAAGAGCGGCGCACCAAGTGGCAAACCAGACAGGCACCGTGAGAAGAAGCGTTTCGATGCGCCCATATCCCAACGTGAGAACGATGGACGGGAAGAGATACTGGAATGTCTGCGACAGAATCGACAAGTGCTGCATGAGCATGAAGACGTACATCCTCCAGTCTTTGAGGGCCAGAACGAGACCTTGCAGGATGGAGGTTGATTTGTTGTCGTCATCCTCTTCGGCGTCATTCTTCAACCGCCAAAGGGCGTAGGCCTTTTGCTCGTCGGTCAGCCACTTGGTGGTCTGCGGGAAGTTGGGGATGATGAAGATGCAGGAAACTGCAAATGCCTAGTATTGCTGTCAACACGCTGTCAAAGTTCGTGGGCTTTGCTTTGGCTTACCATCGAAATGCATCCGTTCACAATGAACAGCCACCTCCAGCCAGCAATTCCCATGGCCCCATCCATGTTGGAGAGCACCCCTGCAGCGATGAGGCCGCCGAACATATTAGCCCTGATGTTGTTAGCGAAGTCATAATGGAATAAACAAACCACCTACAATGCAACACCGCCATAAAACCATGCAATCCTCTTAGTCAACTCCTGTCTGGTGTACCAAGACGACATCAAGAAAATGGCACCTGAATTATGTTAGTAGCATTCAAAGCCACCGATCTGAATACGATGATACTCACCTGGGAAGAATGGGGCTTCCGTGACTCCGAGGAAGATCCTCACTGCTAGTAACGCGCCAAAGCTCTGAACAGCAGCAGTCGAAGTGCAAACCGCCCCCCAAATGAGCATAGTGAGGCCCAGGTACAAAGAAGGCCGCATCCGTGTGATGAGGAGGTTCGAGGGAAGTTGCATGGTCAGATAGCCGACGAAGAGAATCGAAATAGACAGATTGAACTGCGTTCCGGTCATTCCAAGGTCTTCCTCCAGAGTGCCTAAACGGGCTTGTCCTAATGCCGCTCTATCGAGGGAGTCAGTTATGCGTGATTCGAGGACTTCCTTCGATACCAATCGTACACACCTGTCGATGAAGTTGTTCAGGTACATGATAATCATCAAAGGAATCAGACGCAGATCGACCTTGCGCATGAGCTTCTTCTCGAACGCCTTGTGCCATTCTGCATCATGAGCCGCAAAAGCCTGGAAGTAAGGGTTCTCCGATGCTCCGGAATCGCTCAAAACGTCTGTTTTGACAACATCCTCCTTCTCGGTGGGAGAGTTGTCGGCAGCGACTTTGTCGTCGAACGCAGGTGCTGGGTTGAGGTTCGCCATATCGGCAACAGGGAAAAGCTCACAATGTCAAGAAGCCTATGGTAACTGCAGATGCTCCTCGAGCGAAACACTCTAGATATATCATTTCCATTCTGTAAGATCACGCACTTGTCATCATTGCTCAAGGCTCCGTGCCCACTTGAGGCAGACAATTAGGCGGGGTTCCATCGGCATGGGAAATCGGACAAAGCGTCCCCGGTAATACCAGCTGATTACCAGCCAAAGCCCCAAGAACCCAACAAGAAGTGCCCAGTACCAGAACCAAGATGTCGATGCCTTTTAGGTCCTTGGGCGTGCCAGGTAGAAGAACGGTACTGGCCGATTGCCCCCAATGCCCCCCACGGGGGAAGGATCGTGCCAAGGTCTGGGGGAGAGCCACGACGCACGCGGCAGCACCGCAGACGCCATGTCTTGGGGTACGACTGGGACGGAAGAGCCTCAAGGATCCATGATACGTTGTTAACGGACGTGCTCTCAGGCAAATGGCTCACCCAGAACCTCGGGATGACGGGCACGTTGGCCGAGCGCTGGTTGTCGGCGTAAAGGGTGCCGAACATCAGTAAATCTCTAAATCCTGCCTGCAATGGTCAAAAGAAGACAGGATCTCAAGAACAATATGTTGCGACATCTGGATAGAGAAGTCATGCCTTCTACTGTCTGATCTTAGGGCTCAACACCCGTGTACTCGGAGCTTTAATATACATCGGCTGCGAGGGTATAGCGGCGTTCAGTGATAAATGAGTTCAACGAGCGGTAATCTGCAGGCAAATCATGCCCCATTCAATGTATTCTCACCTCCTACCATGCGTGCTTGATGGTTTTACCGCGGCAAGTCTTCACGCTCCCGCATCACCACCGGTACACAGCACGCTACCAAGCCCCCAAATCGTCACGTTCGCGTGGTCGACAGTCACCCTGGTGGCGTTCCACGACCAGCAACCCAAGCCATGCCAACGGCTTACAGCAATGCTCAAGAGTGCCAAAGACCATGATAAGAACTGTGGTAAGTTGGCAAGGAGGGATAACTTGCTCGTATTGCCAAGTCGGTCTGAAAGAGTCCGATCCTGGGCGACTATCTGGGGCACTTGGCGAATTAGAGGCATGCCGTATTTGAGCCGAGGAGTAAGGAAGGAAGGAAAGAAAGAACACAAAGTCTGGTAAGATTATAGTTGCCCGTATACGTACTAATCGTTATAATGTACAAGGTGAGCCTGCCTTGGCTAGCCCGCCGGGTTCTTTACTTCGGGCTATCACCACACACCTCGTGGTAATCCTCATGGCTTTTTGCGCCAGCCTTGATGATATCCTTGAAAGTCTCGAACGGGCAGCTTGCGCCAGGACCGCTCTGGCAATCGGGCAAAGGCCTGGGAGCCTGGTTTGCGACGAAACGCACGAATTCCTCCGAGCCTCGCTTCGTGTCGCAAGTGATCTTCTCCATTCCCACGTGGCCCAGGAAAGGAATCAGGTCGCTCATCCTCCAGGCGCGACCCCAGTTGATGCGGTTGGTGGGGAATTCCTCTCTGGCGTTTGAGGATGAGTTGAAGATGCCTAGCGCTGCCGCGACAAAAGGTGGAACCTCACGGTGAGTGAATCCCAGGAAGAAACGCTGGTCCTTCGGCCAACCATCGAGGGCGGGTGAGTCGTCGTTTGCGTCGAGCAGGCTGAGTTGGCTTTGAAGCCATGGGAACCCGAGATACGGGGAAAGAGGGTTCAAAGGGCCAACCATGTGGGCATAGCGTAAGTCCCACGCGTACTCGTATGCCATCCACTCCGCATCAGTGAAGACGGAGCAAATGGGACTGCGCTTGCCCTCAATGGCTGACTGGTACCCACAGAGCGACTGCAGGCCGAGGATGTTGTTGTCGCTCAACTTGAACGCCGACTCCTCCTCAAGACGCTCAGATACTGCCGGAGCGTAGTTGGAAATGAACGTCGCCATCTCTTCTTTGCCAGGTGCCTTTGAGAATGCGGGACAGGACTTGTGCGGGATGAGCGCATCCATGCTTCCGTTGACATCTTTCGTAACTCTCACAATCTCAATGTCGTCAGAGTGAGGGAATGCCTTAGCGAGTGCGACCGCCGTATCGTACGTCCTGGGCTTCTTGTCGGCAAGAATGCGCTTGGCAGTGGGAACAAGGTCCGGGTATCGCTCTAGCAAATGACCGCCGACCTTCTCAGCATCGCGTTTTCCTGCTGGAGTGACCTCCTCCAGAGAGTCCTCCAGAATTGGAGATGTCCACTCGTTCAAGAATGCTAGATCTCCCTTCCATCCGCCGCGGCTCTTCTCGATTTTGGAAATCAATGGCTTGATATACTCCTCGTACTCGTCGTCGTTTGCGTAAATCGAAGCGTGTCGCACCAGGTAGGAAGCGGCGGTTACGTTACATTGGGGTGGAGGATCGTGATTGAGACCGAAACCCACGGCATCGAAATAGCTAGCAATCTGTCAATATTCTCTCTATTATCGACTTTCACAGCATAACCTACGGGGAGATTCCAGGAAGATGCAGCAGAGGGTCAAATTCATAACCCTGGGTGTGTTTCTGGATGACGGGCTGCTGTGCCGCATCGTTGTTGGCGGGAGAAGGCCATGCCTGAGCCAAATGAGCCACGGCGGCGAGCAAAACCAGTGTTGGGGCCATACTTTGCCTGAAAGCCTCGAGTGGAGAGACGATACCAGAAAAAGAGCAAGAGGTTCACAGAGAGGAAACCCAGGACCTGCAAGGTTCCTTGTAGCGCCAATCGTCGAGATAAAAGCACGGCCAATCGTGGTACGCAAACGTCATGATGTGTAGGGGACTGGTTCGTGCCTGGGGAGCTTCGGCCCGGCGCATCCAGCCATTGAGAAATAATGCGAGCTTGAGGACGGAGATAGAAGGCAGATGATGGCGTGTCTAATATCAGGGCTCTCGTGGTATCGGGGACTCTTGATTTGCGGAGTCTGCCTTCCAAGACATATTGCACGGCTGATTCAATGAGGGTGATGGTGGACGCGTAAATCCTCTACATGATCAATTTGAGTCGCAGGCAAAAGTCTCAAAATCCCCAGAGACAAGGCCCGGCGCCGAACCGAAACCACCTAAAAGCCGTATCTGACATCCATTGAAGAGAAACTCACAGATGATGCAGCGAGAGAGAGAGAGAGAGAGAGAGAGAGAGAGAGAGAGAGAGAGAGAGAGAGAGAGAAGATACGTTTGGCATGTATGAAGGATTTTTTTGCGAAATATTGGTTATGTACATAATTTCCGGATAGACAGGCGTGTTCTCGAGCGCTTCGAAGAACCCTCTATCATCTATTATTAATAAACGAAAAGCTGCCTTCGAAATTGTGTTGCCTTCCCTCTCCTCGCCTCCTCCTTCTCCTCTCGCCAGAAATGAAAACTGACACCGAAAAAACAAACGAAGGTAGTCTATAGGGTATATACACTCTTCTTCTGCTGCTGCGCCCTGCTTTTGTTGTTGTTGTTGTTGTTGTTGTTCGCGCAAAATGTTGATTATGCCCAATGGAGCAGCTCGTCAATCCGCGAGGAGGATAGCGAAAGGCTGGAGCGGGAAGCAAAAGATTGGCAAAGCAGTGACGGAAAAGATGATTTCTTTTTTTTGTTCGCTTTTGCATTGCAGACAGAACATGCCAGAACATCCGAGATGTAATAATAGTAATAAAAAAAACAAAAGTAACGAAAGATTGTAAGATTCCGACGCCAGTAGAGATGATCCAGTTGGATATCATATGCAAGATCGTGTCCAGGAAAAATGCAGGCTGTTCCATGTGCGAGTGAAAAAAAATAATGTGTACGGCGTAAAATGACAAGTGTCGAAGAGAAAGATATTGTGCAGATAAAAGCTGCGCCTTAAGGCTTGCTGAGCTGTTCCTTGCGGAAGAAGGCAAAGTAGCCAACACAAACGATGATCTGGAAGATCAAGCAAATCCAGAAGCCAGCGTAGCTGAGGCCGGTGCCGATGTTGTGGGCCATGGAGGGGTAGTAAGGAAGCGGGCCCGTTGAGCTCAAGCCGTTGGCACGGTTGATGATTGTGCCAATGCTACCGATGACCTGGGCAGCCACGAGCGCGAAGGTGATGTGGAAACGAGTGAGAGTCTGGAGGAGGAGCATACCAATGCCGACACCCTGGAGTGCATCAAGCACACCAAGCCAAAGCCACAAGCAGCGGCCAAGGACGGCAGAGCCAACGGGTCCACCAGCCCAAGGGAGGTAAAAGCCCATGTTGGAGACTGCCCACCAGATCTGAGCCCATCGTGGAGCGCCAAGGGCAACTGCGAACATAGGAAGGATCCAGCTGTGGGAGTTCGAAAGCTTGCTGAAGAGGTACAAAATACCAATCCAGATGATGACGAAAAACAGGATGACGAGCAGAACAATGACCCAAGTAGGGGCGTGCTGGCTGTTCCACAGATAAGACCAGTTCCTACCGAACTGTGAGGACATGAAGAAGTTTTGGATGAAGACTGCAATGAAGAACCAGACGATGATCTTCCTGCGTAACGCGGCCTTGTAGAAAGAGGGAAGTCCACCAGGCTTCTGGCGGTAGAAGTCAGGCAGGCCAATCCAGAGCAAGATGCCGATAGTCCAGAGGAACAGAGCAATAGGCACACCAATGGCAGTCATCATCCAACCGTAGCTGGTCGACCGGCCATCAGCGGCGGCGTTGGTGAGGGACGTACCCCAAGCCCACATGCCGATAACGTAAATCTGCTGAGTTCCTTGGATGGCGCAAGCACGGAAAGCCCACTCCTTCACGGGTGCGGAACCAGTAGAACCGAAACTCTGGGCGAAGAAGAAAGAGCCAGCTGCGGAGCCGATAGCGTAACTGCCGGTAGCAACATACTGCACCCAGGCACGAGCAACCTCGTTATCACCGTAAGGTGCGAAAGCCAGCAGGAAGAAACCAAGACCGTAGAAGAAGAAAGGCAGCGACATGACGAACTTGCAAGGCAAGCGACGGAAGATGTACCACCACACAAGCGAAGCGGCGAGGTAGATAGATGCAATGCAGTAGAGCTGAGTGGCGGTTTGACCTTGCTGACCAGTGAGCAGGGTGATCTGGTAAGAGTTGGCAGCCAAAATTTGGCCAAGGGCAAGGAAGAGAGTGTAGATTGGCCATTCTCCAAGCTTGATGCTAAGAATTCGCTTGACACCAGTCGGGGGCTCGTAGTTTTCCGGCAGCAAGAACTGGCTGACAGGCTCTTCAGTCTCAACGCCCTCGTAAATGGAGCCAGCGGGGGTAACAGCCTTGGAGTGACCAGCAGTTCCGACCTTGTTCATCTTGGCCTGGTGCAGACGGTTGAACCAAGCCTTCTCGGATTTCTCAAGGTACTCTTCGATACAGTAGTCCTTCTCGGAGTTCTTGCCGTTAAGGTCAGACAACATCTTCTCGAAAGTTCTCATGTAAAGACCGGTGGTATCCTCGAAAAATGGCGTAAGCTCCTGTGCAGTCTTGTCGGACTTCTCATCAACCACACGCTCGGTACTGAGAGGGGTTTGAGTTCCAGAGGCGGTACCAGAGAGCATGCCATCGCGGACGGGAGTGTGAGGGTGTTCGAGGAAAGAGTAGCTGCCGTTGTTGGGGGTCTGAGCACCGGGAGTGCCGGCAGGCGAGAAGTAAGAGTTGTAGCCAGGAGCGCCAGGGGCCGGCTCGCCGCGGTTAGCAGTGCCGTCACGAAGGTCGAAGTGGAAGTCGTTGACGTTGTCGAGACGCGACATGCGTCTTGCGTCATCGGCTTGTGCCTGGGTCATGTATTCTTCTTCGGGAGACACACCATCTTCCTCACTAGTAGGAGGAAGAGGTGTTGACTGAGAGTAGTAGCTGGGAACGTTGCCACGCATGGGTCGCGGTGCCTCCGTTGCGGCATGACCAGGACCAAGACGCATACCGAGCGAAAGCTGGTTGTTGCCAGGGACCTCGGGACGAGTAGGAGAAGAGGGACGAGTGTTGGGCCTGCTTGCGACGGGAGTGCCAGGACCTCTGGGGGTGTTGGCGCCACTGCGAGGGGTCATCCAACCGGGCAGGCTGGGCGTTGCCCAACCACTGGTGGTACCAGAGGCCATACCAGTGTGCTTTGCGGTGACGTATTGCATGCGCTTCTTGTGGATCTTGATAGAGGCAGTCTGCAGGATCTCGAGGTCCTCCTTCCACTGTGCGACGGGGAAACGTTGCTTCGCAGAGCGAGCACGCATGGTGGAACGAGTTTCGTAGCTAGACTTCAGAGCACCCTGAATGGCCATCTTGAATTGATGCATTTGATGCTTGGTCGTGGTGGACTCGATAGTGTACCACCAACCAGGCATTTGACCAAGACCACCGACACGAGAACCAACACCAAGCGCACCCTTACGACCGAACTCGACGGCGACCAGACCGAAAGGCTCGTCACGAGAGGGAATAAGGGCAAACTCGGCACCACTGAAGATGAAAGGCGGAAGGGCAGTGAACTCAGGCTTCGAGAAGACACGACCAGGGTACTTCTGCATCATGATGTCGAGCTTCAGAGCGGCGAATTTACCGTAAAGATCGATAGTAGGACCAACACAGAGAAGCTGAACGTGCGGGTGTGCTTCCAGGACAGCCGGGAAAACATCAGCAATCAAGTCAATACCCTTTTGCATAGACCAACGACCGACGAAAACGAAGAGGTCAGCGTCAGCGCGCTGCTCAAGACCAGCCCATTCTTGGGCCTGGCGCTTGAGATCAGCACGACCGGACTCGAAGACATTGTCGACTGAGATAGAGTTGGGGTCGGCGACCTTCTTGTCCCACTCAGCGATATCTGTAGGATCGGGGTTGGGCAGGGCGCCAATCTTCTTCAGACCCCAGAAAATGGGATAACGAGCCCAGGAACGCTTTCCGTACTTCTTAGACACACCAACAGCGCCGAAACCCTTTTGGTGGATACGAAGGATGCTAGCACCTGCGTGAAGCAAGTTGAAGACTTCACCGAACTGAATGTAACGCTGTACAACAGGCTCTGGAAGGTTGAAGACGGAGCAAATCTCCTCGACTTCACGGGGGTTGCGCATAGGCCAGAGACCCTGGAACTCAGCGTTGTGGAGCGACAGGCAGCAAGGGATGGTGTCGGGAAGCAGGTAGAGGGGACCGATGGTGCCATGGTAATCGTTAATGTGGTACAAGTCGACCGGGAAGCGACGCATGGCCTCAGCGATACACTGGTTCCATGCGGAGTAGTAGATGGCAGAGTCCAAATCGTCCATGCGAGCGGGGTAGGGCTCTTTGGCGTTCTGTCTGCGGAAGACCGGGGCGTCAAGAAGCATGTAGGTAATGTTGTTGAGCTTGTGGTATTGCACCTGGACCTCGTAGGTACGGCCGAGAATGGTAACATCGATGGGAAGACCGGGAGTGTCAACAGGGTAGTCAATTCCACCAGCGCAAGGAACGACCCAGACAAGATCTTGGTGTTCCAAGTTCTTACCCATGAGCTGAGCCATGACACCGAGACCACCAATCTTGATCTTAATCTTCCAGTCCTCGATGTCGTACTCCATGGTGGCAATGAGAACGCAGCGGCGCTTGCCCTCAACGATGGCACCAGCACCATAGTTGTCCTGAATAACAGAGCCACGTTGGTCCATGGTGGGAGAGATAGTCGGCGTAAGTGCGCTGGCGTCGCTGTTCTTCTCATCGAGCTTGTTGCGGCGCTTGAAAGCACCTGCGAACATGCCCTTCTTCTCGGGACCGAGACCGATCTCGTTGAACTTGACACCGTAGAAGGCGCCAATGTAAAGCCAGACGAACAGGACGGCGGTAGCAGGTGGGATTGTTCCAAGCAGAATCCAGATAATGAGTTGGATCCAGCGGTTTCCATGAGGGACGAGATAGTACTTCATGGTACCATCATTGAACAGAATGCGCCATGAGAGGTTAGGTGACTCAGGACCAAGATTGGTAATGTTGGTGACAGCGGGTTGAAGAGAAACCGGGCTGATGCGGTCAAGCACGGTGTCGTTGTTGATGTCACCCATGGCGATGCTGAGATCCGGTTGTCCATTGGAGGCCATGCCCCAGACGTTCAGCTGGAACTGAGTAGGCCACTCTGCCATGAAATCGTAGTACCACGTACCGTTGTCCATTTGCGACATCTTGTTCTCAAGACCCTGATCGTAACCGTACTGGTTAAATCCACCGTGAATGAAGAAGTGGGGGTAACGCCTGCGAGGTTGGTCGGAACCCTCGACATCGCCTTCAACGACGTGGTCAGCGCTACCGGTCTTCTGAGACCAGTACTGAACCCTGACGTGCTCTCCCTCCCACTTCTGGTTGTCCTGACCAGTCCACTGGAGGTCGTGCAGAGATTGGTTGCCTGGCTTGTAATCCATCCATTCGGACCAGACGGCGCCGAATGACATGGAGAAACGCCACTTGTCGGCACCAGGGGCCTTGTGCATAATATAAAGACCGTCACCTTGAGTGCTCTCCGCGTCGCGCTTGCTCTTGGAATCCTTGAATAGAAGAGTGTCGCTGTAGTTTGCAGAAGCGGGGAAAACCATCGGGTTGTCTTCTTCGCCAATACGGAACATGAAGGAATCCCTTGTACCAGTGGTAGCGTTGCCCTCTTCGTTGGTGATGTTGTTCAGGGTGATAGTGTGAACACCATCATAAACGTTGGTGAGAGTAGTGGTAAATCCCCAGATCGAGGGCGCAGGACCGGTGTAGTTTGTTTCGAAGATAGGGCTTTCCAACACCGAGCAGCTGATGTCGCCGATTTCGATCTTCTGGTCCGGGTATTCTGTAGTAGAATTTGTCCAGATGTTTTGTCTTACGGAATCGCAGTCCATCTCATCGGTGAATCGGAATTCAATGTCGATGTCAGAGGGTGCGTCGGCAGAGGTGTTGGAGATAAAGCGGTGATCGTGTCCGGGAAGGAACTTGCTGATAGATGGGCCAGGCCTCGTCCAGTTGCCAATGGGAACGAAAGCTTTCCAGGAGTAGGGAGTCATGGTAATGTTGTGCAAGCATCCAGCCATCCTGGAAGTACCCTCAATCTCGATATTGATGGCTGCTTCCTCCTCAATGGTGTAGGTCTCGAAGGGATGGAACAAGTTCCTGACGGTGGTGTTGACAGTGTAGGGAGCACCAATCGCACTGCGATCGTCACTGCAATCACTAACATAAGTCTCGGTGAAGTTGCGGTTAGAAAACATAACCCAGACGGGCGTGTTACCCCACGAGCCTTCAACGTCGCTGAAGTCTTGATCATCACCGAAGTCGGGCATTCTGGCGCGGAAAGTGCTGTAAAGACCGTGCTCAGTAGCGACACCGAAGGATCCCGGCATGGTGTACTCGTCGACCTGGGCTGAGATCTGTTTGAAGTCATAGCCATCTTGAAGAACTGGGTAGAGCTTGCGCAACTCGAACCAGTGCTTGTAGGTGCGGTACAGAGGGTGAGAAGCATCTCTATGGTCCAAAGACATGCCGTCGTCTTTACAAGCGTGCAAGGAGCTGGCGACCGGCCAGTTGTTCAAGTTCTTGTTTCCAATTCTGTAACAGCCGTGAAGCTGCCACGCTTGTGCGGAGGACATGGGCTGGCGGCCAAAGATGTAGTCGTTGGCTGTGCTGTCAAGCGCGTAAAAGGCTTGCTCTTCACCCCAGTTGACCATAGGAATACCAGGCATCGCCAGAGCAGTCAAAAATGTGCCGAGCAATTGACGTTCAGTGCCGTTGACCAGACCTGGCCAACGGAGAACGTCCTGGTTGGACGCGCTGTACATGTGGCGGGGGTCGAAACGCTGGCTGTAGGCGTTTCTCAGATCGTTGGTCCTCAGGACGGTGTCCCATTGCTCGGCAAAATTAGTTGGCGCTTCACCGGCGGCAAGGAGATTGCCGTCAAGTCCAAGGAAACGCATGAGGGCGCGGTAGAAAGAGTAGTGGAATGCACCGGAATCAAGAGCGTGGTGGTCGTCGTCGCGGATGTACTTGCCATCCGATCCCGCGATGGCGTCGGTCAGGTTGTCATATTTCATTGTGGGCTCTTTGCCCCTACCCATGTAGATAGCTCCGTTGGTGTTACCGTTGACAACTTCGCCGGGGATGAAGAAGTTCTCTTTGCCAACCTCAGCGGCGCATTCACGCATGGCGTGGGAGAAGTTCGCCTGTGAGTCGACTGGGATTTGCATAGCCTTATCCATACGGAATCCGTCAATGTCGAGGCCCTTGATCCACATGCAAGAGAAGTGGTTGATCTTCTCGAGGACGCTGGGGTTCCAGTCACGCAGACGATCTTGTACACCACCGAACTTGGACAATTGTTTCATCCACTCGGGGTACGAGCCGAAGGCACTGACATCACCGAACTGGTTGAAGTCGCTGTCCATGCATCCCTCAAATTTTGTCATGTTCTCGTCATTGTATCGCACTCCTTCTTGATTCCAAAAGCGAGGGAATGGAACGTCACAGGTCTTGTTGAATTCGTTCTTCTGCTCGAAATCTCTGTAGATGGTAGATGACTTGTACTCAACGTCGTATTCGTCGAAACTGAAGGGCGCACTGCTGTTGGCATGGCCCTCGAAGGAGAAGAGGTCGGCCATCGTTGCGAAGGTGTTTTCAATAATGACATACATGCCCTTGGCGTGGATTGCGTCAATGGCTTCACGAGCCTGCGTGACATTGCCGAAATGGTGGTCAAGGATTGTCAAGTCGTAAGGGCTGAAACCATCAGATTCCCAAGGTTTGTTGAGAAACAAACTTCCAGCAATGTAGAGGCCGCGGACACCCATGCCGTGGATATAATCAAGAGAGTCGACAATGCCCTGAAGGTCACCTCCATGGCGAAGCTGGGTGGCCTTCGGGTCGTGTTCCCATGCAGTGCCATTGGCATCGTCATTTGTAGGGTCGCCGTTGACATATCTGTCGACGAAGAAACTGTAGAAGGGGAATCGCCAGTTGCCAGGACTCTGCTTGTAGTCGTGGCCAGGCCATGTGATCTCGTAGTCGAGGACGGTTTTCGCGTCGGCGTTTGTGTTGAGGTTCCAAGGTGCCTCTTTCTCGTCAACCCAGGAAGCGGTGGCTGTCATTGACAGCAAGGCCAGCGGCAGGAGCCATGGTCGTAACATTGTGGACCGGTCGGCCGCTCGTGAGCGCCGTGTGGCTTCTGTTCGCTGGGCGTGATACGTGTATTCAGTCGATTAGCATTAAAGAGTTTTGCGAGTAAAAGAGCGTCGTTTGGCGGATGCCGTGCAGCGAGCGGGGCCAACACGCCAGGTGTTTGGGTGGAAGTGGTGCTGTCGTAGGAGTGAAGGAGGGCAGCAAGGAAGTTTTGTTGTGATAGGGGTGGAGAAGGTGCTTGGGCGAACGAGGGAGACCAAGCACTTCAGATCCCAGATGGCGGTGGGTCTACGCAATGGCCAGCGGAAACGGGTGGCGCAACTGGGAAGCAATGGAGCCAAGGGAACAAGGAGAGGAACCAACAATGGCAGAAGGAAAGTGTCAGCAAGAAACCTTGGAGTGGCGGTGCGGACAATACGATAAAGCAGAAACAGTTGAATGGGCGGCCTGGTGGTCGGAGGTCCGCAGGCAGAAAAGTCAGTACTTGTCCTGACCGGGCAAGGCGTAGAAGCATGGGTTGGCCAGCAGCGCTGCCGGAAGCATCGGCGTGTACCTGACAGGCCGCCCGGGAGCTTAGTGGCAGGGCAAAGTCTGTTGATAGTGATCGCCGGACGAGCGTTGGCGACAGGACGGTTGATGCTAGTGCAGGTCGGCTGCCGGCCGCCAGGAATACTATTTGCAGCGCGGAATAGTAACTCCCCTGATTCAAGGTCGACGCGACTAGAAGCCCGTTCGCGCTCGCCATTGGCGGTACAGAGGCCTGCCACCGCCATGCCTGACCTCGCCTTGGCTGGTAGCCATTTGGTGGACTCGGTTCTGTGGATCCTTACAGCAACGTCCCCTGAGTGGTGCTGCACAAGCGCGGACTGGACGCAGCAGCGATGGCAGCACCGGCCTTTAGTCCGTTTCATCGCATCATGAATACCGACAAGCAATATGATGCCGCCGCGGCGGTGGCGGGCCCTCAACGGCGGCCACCGCGACGGCTCGCGCGAGGCGTCGTCTATGGTGTAGGAGGCAAGATATGAGAGCAGTGGAGGCGCTGTGCTCCTCCCTGTAGATGCCGCGATGATGGCGTCAAAGGCGCAAGAATATGGGATGAGCGCTGCGTGACGAATGGCAGGGCGAGGGTACCTCCTACCGGCAAACAGAATGCCGTATCCATCCCGCCACCAGTAGGGGGGCCCAAGACGATGGTGGCGGCGAGCAGGAAGTATATGGGACCCCTGACTCCCTGCGTAGTCAGACATTTGCTTCACGGAAGAGTTGGAGGGCCGCTGTCTCGAGTCCGGGCAGGCAAGGGCATGGGCATGGACATGGGCTTCGCGCTGCGTTGAGAGGAGCTAGTCAATTTAGACTCGCACACACTTTCCGCCCGCCCCGTCCCTAGATCAGACTTCCAAACCTCACTCCACCCACCACCCCCAGCGCCTCAGCGCCTCAGGAAGCGCCTCATCGTGGCGTGGGGCTTTTGTGGGTGTGGCGCAAGGATGTATCCTTCAACGAGGTCCGCACGTGTGCAAACATGTATGGATATCACGACGCATGCGGACAAGGCGGTCCCATCTTGCCAGCATGCCCAGCAATGCACGTGTGGATATTGGCAACAATCGACGCACATATTCTCCGGTGCAGTGGGCGGTCGCGATGTCGTGATACCGCACAATCTGCAAAGAAACCTGCTCTTGCCAGCCTCTCAGTCCGTCGTCGAATCGCACGCTTCTGGTACCTGCATTGGGAGGAAAGAGGTCATGCAGATGTCAGATAAGCCCCTCTTGTCACCCAGGTGGTCAACCTCGCATGCATGAGAGGCATGATCCTGCAGCTTGCCCTCAACGTCACCTGCCGCAGAGCTGTTACTATTGAATCCTCATGCCCACGTTCAACATGACCTCGAGGTCGCTGCATCTCGTTAGCCTCATTCGCATTATCAACCTTCGAGTTGATCTCCTCAACCGCAAAGTCCAGGCTGTGGGTGAGCCACGCTACAACCACCTGCAGCATCTTCGCTTGCCATCACTTCTTCCAACGTTCGTTGGCGTCGGCCTTACTCTCTTGTGTCCCAATCCACAGAGGAGTCCGCCATGTCTTATCTCCAATTTCCCATCTTTGAGAGTCTCCACTCATGCACGGAGAGCGTCTTGATACCCGGGCGGTGTGGCTGCATCGATGATGATTGTGGCGCGTGTTTAGCCTTTACACCTCCCGCAGCCCTCTGATTATTCCTGTGAACTTGTGAGGCAACCAAGCCAAGCTTAAAGGTTACGCAGCGCCAAACCGGCTGTGGATGTCGGCTGTTATGGCTTGCCGTCATACCATACAATATGCGTACTGCTTATCTCCACCCACTGCATCAGAGAATGAACCTCATATTCCCAGTATTCCTTCCCGCGTTGGCTCATCTCAAGTGGCAGCAGTGTCTATCTGTGACAAAGAACAGGTACCATTCATTTGCCCTAGAAGCAGAGCAAATTACTACACGTGCACTGGCTGTGGCGCATGGGACTCCTGATACTTCGAACGATTTCACCACGTCGTGACGATCATCCCCGTGTGCACATCCAGAAACAGGATGCTGCCGAAAAAAGAAACAGCCCATCTTAGTGCGACTGCTAGCGTTCAAAGCTAGGAGATGGAAGGTCGTGACCGGTATGGCCAGCGTCTCTACTGGAATAAGAATACCATCATCGCCACACTCGGTTGTCAGCCCGATCATTCCGTCTATTCCAGTGTTGTCCTAACGAGTCTGATTTCTCAGGCAAACGAGGTAGTTAGCCCCTCGATTGTTTCCACTTGCTGGCCAGCCTGAATCGACCTTCCAGAATCTTCTGCCTTCTCCTAGTTCAGCATCACTGCGTTCGTTCTATTGAAAATCAAATCGGTAAGGTATTGGAGACACGTGTCAAAATCGATCGCAGTTTTCGTTGAAGACCGCGCGTACCAATTTCTCTCGCTCGTTCGTATTCTCTGCCAAGGCTTGACCCGGGCACCAGGCACCCACGCATCTTCTCCCTTCACCCAAACAGCACCTTTCATCCCACAACTACCTCTTACATGCGTACCTTTCCCCAATCCCCGGGTTCAGATAAACTCGAGTAGATTTCATTTTATGGTTATATCCCTTCTGCTTGCTGGTGCAGGCTTATCACGTGTCGTCACGTGCAAGGACGGCTTTGCGTCTCCTGCATACCTCCTATCGCACGCACATGCTTGGCAAGGTCTAGGCATCCCTTTTCATCTCATTTCGTGCCTTTGCCCTGATGAACGCCAACATATCTGAGGCTGCGATTATTATACAGCACTGGGATTTGGCATGGGTGTCAATCTGTGAGCCTTTTAACGGACATCACCAACGTTCTCGGTGGTTGAGATACTCTATTTGCCGCGTGGGACCTGACAACAAGTATTTGCATTTGCCCGGCACAACCATCCGGGCTGCTAGTGGAGATCTGAAGAAAGTCAACCCACGATTTGACGATGGATGAAAAGAAACTTTCCCCCGATCGACATCTTCGAAAGACTATTCTGCCGTGTGCGGAAACTGCAAAGCTGCTTTTCAGAGCTTTCAGCCCTGCTAACTGCAAAATCGCACATGTTCCTGTCGATCATTCTGCCGTGCCGCCCAACTACAAGTTCGCCGTGGGTCAACTATCACGTACCGTTTGTGATTCTGGCTCTACTTCTGTACGCACCGACAATTCGCGAGGCAGCACAGCGCGCTCGATGGGCCAGCCGCCTAGGCAGTGACGTTGACACTTCAATCCAACGTGCTAACGTTCGTTTCCTTGCTGTGCCTCGGAATTGCAGCCAATCCGCCAACGCCGCGGGAGATTTCTGTGGTGCTTCAGATCGGCCCTAGTACGCCATGCCCATCTCCCGCCTTGTGTTCTTGTCGTCAAGGCCCAGCGGCCAGCGCATGCAGTCTCTCTGCCCCGGCGTCGATATACGTTCATGTTTTTCCCAACTTGTCGGGATTCTGTTTTGACTTAGCATCGCGCGCGAGTTTTTTCGTGCCCTAAACAAGCCAAACATGGCTGCCACATTCGTTTCATCGCAGTTTAGGCGCGTTTTGTTCTTTGTCTTTCTGTTTCAAAGCCTCATCGTACCCTCTCTGGCCGCTAACAAGGATGAATGGCGTACACGTTCCATCTACCAGGTCCTGACGGATAGGTTCGCAAAGGAAAATGGTACTGAACACACGCTGTGCGAGCCGGGAATGGGCCGCCGCTGTGGCGGTACGTGGAGCGGAATCAAGGACCACTTGGACTACATTCAAAACATGGGCTTCGATGCCATCTGGATTTCCCCCGTCGTCGGCCAGATCCCTAAGCGCACCGCCCTTGGAGACGCGTATGCTGGCTACTGGCAACAGGATCTGTACAGCCTGAACGATGAATTCGGCACGGAAGATGAGCTGCACGATCTGATTTCGGACGTCCACTCTCGAGGCATGCTTATTATGCTTGATGTCGTCACAAACCATATGGCCTGGAACGGACGTGTCAAGGACATTGACTACAGCCGATTCCACCCGTTCAACGACAAGAAGTACTATCATGACTTCTGCTTGATCAGCGACTACACTGAGACGGGAGACGCCGTGGAGTGCTGGCTGGGCGATAGCAAGAAGGTACCTCTGCCCGATCTTCGCACTGAAGATGAGGAGGTGCGGGAAATGTTCGGCGAGTGGATCTCCGGCATGGTATCGAACTATAGCATCGATGGCATGCGCATCGACACCGTCCTCCACATCGAGCCCGATTTCTTCCCTGGTTTTATGGAGGCCGCTGGTGTCTTCGGTATCGGCGAGGTCATGACCGAAGGTGTTGAGAGGGCTTGCAAATGGGAGAAGGAAATCGGCAGTATCTTCAACTATGCCGCGTACTACGCTATGAAGCGCGCTTTCGCGGCTCCCGGTGTCTCAATGGATGGTATCATAAACGCAATCAATTCCACCAAAGAGAGCTGCAATGATCCTACCGTCATGGGCAGCTTCAGCGAGGTTAGTCAAATTCGGCATAGTCCTTCATGTTTAACAATACTGACCTTTGTAGAACCACGATGTGGCACGATTCGCAAATCAAACCTCCGATCTTGCTCTTGCCAAAAACGTCATTGCAATGACGATGATGTCTGACGGTATTCCTGTCGTCTTTCAGGGTCAGGAGCAACATGCCAACGGCGGCACCGAGCCTTACATGAACCGCTCGCCTTTGTGGGAGCAGGGATACAACACAAGCCACCCTCTTTACCTCCACATCCAGAAGCTCAACACGATTCGCCACCACGCCATCAGAACTTCGTACAACTACTCTCAGACCTTGCACTACGCCTCCTGGACGGAGGAAGGCAGCATCGCCCTGCGCAAGGGTATCAATGGTACCCAAGTCGTTACAGTGCTGACTAACGATGGTGAAGACGGCGAGTCTTACGACCTCGACCTCTCCAACCATGGCTACGCCCCGGACACATCGATCACAGAGGTTCTGTCTTGCGAAGAGTATACTGTCAATGATGATGGTGTCATTTCTCTTGCAATGAAAGCCGGCGAGCCCAGAGTTCTGTATCCATCGAACCTGCTCTACGGGTCTGGGCTGTGCGAGTACGACGACGAAGCGCCAGACGATGTGCCGCAGCCGCCACAGACAACCATCAGCACCGCATACCCGATAACCATTTCTGGCGAATCTGGGTCCTGGAGCACTGCGATCGTCTCACCGCTGCCGGGTCCATTCACAACAGCATCAGACTCAGAAGAGGAACCGACCGAGACTTCTGGCGCAGGTTTCACTCCCGAGGAAACCGGCTCCTCGGACTCTTCGGACGACGAAGACGACGAATCAAGCGCCGTGGCGAGCAAGGACATGGGCTCTACCCTGGCCATTGCCATTCCTCTCATGGCGCTTGGCTTTCTTTAGTTCTTAGAATTCTCCGGCATCAGGAGGATTGCATTAGCATGAGCATGAGCATGAGCATGGACGAGACGGCGTTTTTTTCCAATTTTACATGGGGTTAGATATTTGTTTTCGTTTCGTTGGGGACACACGATACCATTTGCTTTTCTCTTGCATGGGATATGTTTTGGTGCATTGCATTTTGATGCGACTTTGGGGTTTTTGGCCATAGCTTTTGTTATGATATAGATGAATTGTATAGACGGGAATACCTAATTACTGCTCGATCTTTTACGTTTCGCCTGACGCTGCATTTGGATGATGATTACTTGGCTTTACATTGAGCTAGCAGAGGAACCTATCTCATTTCATTCAACTGCCAACCCGTTGTCTGAAGACGACTAATCATGGAGGTCACCAGTTGGACGCAAATCCCGCAGTGGTGCTGGTCATTACAGCCCCAACCCTAACCCTAATAGTCCCAGTTGAAAAGCCAAAGCCATACCATTCTCGGTCGAAGGTAGACCTGACAATGATTAGCAGTAGGTGCTCAACACTGCGATTAGCACATTACCATTAAGCTGTGCGAAAGCATCTGTTGATTTGACTCATTCTGCAAGTCTGGCGGCGGGCATGGTAGAGACAACCGCGTTGTATCATCGGGGTTGTTCCGGGGTTGGTCCAAACTGCAGATGCTCACATTTATTCATCTGTTAAGCTCCAGGTCGAATGTGTTTACATGCAGATATTTCCCTGACGAAGTATAAAAATCACAAGCAATTATCAAAGTAAGATGTTCGCAAGCCGGTGTGCCCGACATCATAGCAAGATCGTTCGTCCCTCTTATGAAGATATTAGCCAGCCATGATCTACTACAGCATTACGTATGTGCACCAAAGGTACATGTATGTTTGAAGGGATTCAAGGGTCTTCCATTCATGATAAATAGATACTTTCAAAGCAACACAGACCGCCAGCATTACTTTCGTAGCACAGTGATCAAGGCTATCAAAACAGCCAATGCATCTTGCCCCGTCCATTTCAGGCACTGAAAGGCGGCATGGTATTCAAGAAAGGCAGAACCACCTTCGCGTTTGGGGGACGGCAGCGTCCAGGTCAGAGCCGACGCTTCTGAACGCGCATGATTTCGACACGAAGATGTCGGAGAGGTCACGAGCATTCATCGAGCATAGGATATCGAACTCACGTGCCTTAGTAGGCGACGGCTTTTGGTCGCGTCGTCGGCAAATGAACAGGCCGAGGTCCAATCATTCGACCATGCAGTTCGACGATACATCCACTATTAGGTCAACATAGGGTTCACGCAGACATCCATTCTGACATAAGACTCAAGACACAATGACAAAGTTCACGATTGTCCAGGCCGACGGCCTGTATGCGGTATGCCTGTTTATTTCTGCTCCTACGGCTCTTCTTTGAAAGCTAATACACAGCTACCAGGATGACACTGCGGAATCAGAGATCTTCTCACCTTTGACTACAGAGCACTCTCATGAAGTCGAGTACCTACAATTAGACCAATGGCCAGCGGGTCTTGCTGCGCCAAAGCCATGGTCTGCTATTCCAGAGGAACTCAGAGAGCGGATCAACGGGATCATGCTTCTTAAACTGCGAATGACGGAAGAAGATATTGGCTTGTTCCCTAATCTGAAAGTGTACGTGTCAAACTATATACAATATACATTAATTCCCAGTAGATTTCAACAACTAACTCGCCGGACAGCGTCGTCCGTATGGGCGTAGGATACGATCGCCTCGACCGCATCGCTCTGGCCGCTCGTGGCATCACAGTCTGCAACGTCCCCGACTACGGCACAGCAGAAATCGCAGACCACGCAATCGCCCTAGCACTCACAATGCGTCGCGGCATCTTGCTGCATCACGACATGCAACGAGCGTCGCCACCCGCTCTCTGGGCCCCAGTAGACACGCCACTCGTTGCCCGCTTGCAACAGAAGACCTTCGGCGTTCTGGGCTTGGGGCGAATCGGTACTGCAGCGGCGCTGCGTGCTAAGGCCTTTGGTTTCAACGTGCTTTTTTACGACCCGTACCTGCCAAATGGCGTCGACAAGAGCCTTGCACTGGAGCGCACCAAAGACATTCGCGAGCTCTTCCGCCGCAGCAACGTGCTCAGCTTGCATGCACCTTGCACACGCGAAACGAGAGGTATGGTCGGCTACGACCTCCTGTCACTCCTACCACGCGGTGCAGTGCTCGTGAACACGGCGCGCGGCGAAATCACCGACCTCGATGGCGTGGAGCGGTGCTTGCGAGAGAACATCATCTCAGGTGCTGGACTCGATGTTCTGCCAGAAGAGCCGATTCCGGAGGACAGAGTGCATCCTTTGATTCAGGCCTATCGGAACAGGGAGCCTTGGCTGGAGGGCCGCATGGTTTTGACTTGTCACACGGCGTTTTTCAGTCCGGAGAGTTTCGTGGATATCCGAATGAAGAGTGCGGAGACCATGAGGGATGTCTTGCTCTTGGGCATGAACAGCAATGTCATCACGCCTGAAATGGAGTAGAGATGATTGATAGTCGTAATAGAATCATCTTCAGTCGTCATGAGATATGATACATTATACACTGCGCTCAATCTAGGCCCGGGATTCCAACTTCTTCGGCGTACGGCGGGCAGGAGTACTGGTCTGGCTCTGGGATCCTGTTGTGGTCGTGTCCGGCTTCGAAGTGCCAGCTGACCTAGGCTCAAGCTTGCGGGGCTTCTTTTTGGTTGCGCTCGCAGGGGCAGAGCTGTCGCTTTTGGCGGTGTTACAATTGGTCGATGTGAGAGGTCTGTTCGATGGCTTCGAGGGGGTTTGAGCCTCCGAACTGGCACCACTACCATTTGGCTGGGAGCCAGTGGTGCTAGGCGTAGGAGCCGAGGACTGTTTCGCACTGGTAGCACTTGGCTTCCCAAGTTTTCTCGGCTGAGAGCGCGCGGGTTTCGCACCATCTTGTCCAGCTGATGAAGAAAGTTTCGCAGTGTTTGACGAGGCCTGCTTTCCTTGTTCAGACTTGGGTTGGGATTGCGCCTTAGCCTGCTCATCACTGGCGCTCTGCAGGCTCGACTTCGTATCCTGACTCTTCTTCGCGGCATCCAGCTTCTGTTGCTTCTGGACGTTGGTCTCTTTCTTTGGCTCGCCAGAAGCCCAGGAAGGCAGAGATGACTTGTCAGGGACCCACGACTGTGCCGAATCTGCCCAGGAATTGCCTTTGTCTTCGGCACGCTGAATCATCGGGTTCACCTCGCCCATGCTGTTTCCAGTGATGTTCTCGAGCTCCTCAGCGGACGGCTCATCCGTCTCCTCAATCTGGCCACACATCTTCTCGAGAGCCTTCTTCTGCTCCGGCGTCGCCTTCCATCCCGGTAGATCTCCAGTGATTTTCCTGATAGCGCTGCCTCCCATTTCAGCGAGGTTGAAAAATGGCCCATGAATCGCTCCAGCAACAGCGCCAATGCCGCCAGTAATAAGAGACGTCGGGCCGCCCACGAGTGTAGCCGTCAAGGTACCCAGAGCAACACCGATGCCAACACCGAGACCAGCACCAGCCGCGAAACCTTGACCGCCGCCGGATTGGAGGTATTTCGCTGTCTTACCAAACTTCTCTGCCTTGATGTTCTCGTCCAGGTACTTTTCCATCAGCTTCTGTCGCTCATCTGGGTCACCGGCGCCGTAAGCCGCTTGCAAGTAGTAGTTGGCCTTCTTCTTGTACTCCTGGGCTTTCTGTGCGGCCTGTGCAGCTTCCCTCTTTTGCTGTTCCTCCGTCATGCCTTGAGGCTTCTTCTCGGGCTGACCTTGCTGTGCAGGACTCTTCTGTCCTGCTTGAGGTTTCTTGTTGCCTTGGCCTTGCTGACCGGTGCTCTTCTGGCCTGCTGGTGACGCAGCCTGGGCTTTCTTCTCACCCTGGCCTTGCTGGCCAGAGCCCTTTTGCCCGGCCGGCGACACCGCCTGGGGTTTCTGGCCTTGCTGGCCGGATTGCATTTGTACTGCCATTCTAGCAGTGATTGATTGATTATTGATCTTCGTTGTTATTTGGTAGGTAACACAGTGATCGTTGGGGCGTGTTTTGGGTGTGACGTAGTACGGTATAGTGTGACGATAAACGAGTATGTAAGTGTACCAGATTTGCAAGGCTCCTGTTTATTTGGGTTTTCACTCTCACGGTCCTTGCCCAGCCTGCGACGTTCTCTCTCACCTCTCACCCCCATTTTCTTGATAGATCTCAGGGTCGTGCCATGACGAAAGGCATGACGATGACGATGATCGAAGTCAAAGTTGACGGGAATTGCAGATCCGACCCGTCATACTGTAGGTCAAAAGTGGAGACGTCTGAGAGAAAAGTTTGGAGGAGATATAGAAGATGCCAAATGTCGAGCTGCAGAAGGAGTAGGTTCAGTGCTTCGTATTCCGAGTACAAGCCACGATGAAGAGATGTCCAATGCTGAAGATGAGGTCTTCATGCAAGGGCTGAGCACCCTGGTCGTCGGCAATTCTCACCACCCATGTTTATCACCGCTTTTGAGCCGTGGTTGAGCTCTAAGCTGGAGTAGAGCTTAAGTTATTTCGGTGAAAGTATATCTCGACGCTTCTCGCCGGCAACAGCAGCAGAGCATACCAGTCGTGATGTCCTTCTCCCAAAAACAGCGCAACGATATGCGACCACCGACCGCACCAAACCAACAAGGGCACATGCAGATCGTTTAAATTAACCTCGTCCGCTTGAGCCGGAGACTCTGGCAAGCGCAGGCTAGCTCCATGGGACCAATGCATCAATCCGCCCAGCTCCTCTGGCTAGCCTCTCCGCAAAGAGGAGCTATCGCTGGTCAGGTGCCTCGAGCTGCTTGCAATACGAGGATGAATAGTGTAAATCGTGCGTCGGTACGCCGTTTGGGTGGCGAAAAGGCTTGATCGAGGTAATCGCGTAGCATCATGGCTGCATGGTTGCACTGGCTGGTTGACCTGGTGCCGCAATCGCGCCTAGCAGCTATGTGTTACTGCCTCATATATAAAAGCAGGTTCGGAGGCGGCGTCGACCTGCCTCTTTCCATTGCACAGCACTATTTGAACAGCTTGCAACTCAGCATTGCCCTCTTTGATCACCTCACCTTTTCGTCCTTCAAACCAGATATCCTCACCCAAACACCATGAAGACAACTCTTCTCGCAGCACTCGGCACCATCGCCAGCGTTACGTCTGCTCAATTTTTCAATGTTTCGTCAAAGCCTTTCCACCTGGTCCTGAAATCCGACAACGACACCCTCGAATGCGCCACCCTCTTCGCCTGCCACGAAGGCGCCGCAATCGAAGGCCTCTGCCTCGGCTCCAAGAACCTCACAGGCGCCGACGTCTTCAATTTCAACACTTCCAGCTTCTCGGAGCCCACCAACAGCTCGATCGGCGACACCGGCATCCTTGCCTGGACGCTCCCGACCGTCGACCTCGATGTCCCGTCCGCTCTGACTCTGCAGTCCAACCCGACGAGCAACGTCGGCATCCCGCTCTTCTTCCCTGGTGACCAACAGTACCAGCTCGTGGCGTTTGATGAGAACGACCTGCTCAACATCCAAGGCTACGTGGACGATAGTGTGTCCCCGATCAACCTCTCTGGTCCCACGCAGGCGTATTACCGCTGGTACATTTGCAACACGTACTACGGCTACAACTACATTACTCTGGCTTGGGTAAGTAAAGACTTGCAGTGCTTTATTACTTTGAATGGCTAAGCTGATTATTTTTTTTAGGTCTACGGCAACGGCGATCCACAGAACCCGTCTTGCCAGAAGGTTGATGTCAAGCGTGTTTGGGCTGAGGACGAGTGAGATGGGATGATCGTGCGGTTTCATTAACTTCGAACTTGGTCCGCGGAGCATGGCCTGGATGAAGCAACGTATCAGTAATTTTTCAATACTAATAATAATGCATACCACTGTCGAAAATTCTGTACGAGTAGTATCATCTTGTTTGTTTCAAGTCTCGCCGCTTCATCGTCTGCTCTTCAAGACAAAAATCTGAGTCAATGCACGGTCTCCAGCACATACCGAAACACAAAAGCGAGTGTCCGCAGAGATGTGCCAACAACAAAAAGCTCTGTACTCGGGATTGTGATATCATCACCGCAACATGAATGAAAAGAACTGGTGCTTTTTACTTTTGCATGCCTAGAACTATACCCAACGATAAGTGTAGTTACATGTGCAGGGAGCTTGCACCAACCCTAACCCTAGCGAGGCGGCAAAACCCGAATGTCAAAATTCGAGATGTGTCTTGACAAGAGAAAATGAATAGCATCCTACCAAAATAATTCTCAAACATCATGGACTCAAGAAAACCAGTCGCCGCTTTGGAGGACTGGCTCCGTAGCTATCCAGGTGGTTATATGCACCCTAGCATCCACATCGCGGATGACAGCACACATGGCGTTCACTGGCACGCTTCAGGACCAGTCGAGCCAAGCATCCCACTGGCTACTGTCCCTCACTCGATGGCGCTCTCTTACTTGAATGCCCTCGCCGATGATACAGAATATCCGGCCTTTAAACAACAGCGGAATGCGTTCAAGATTGAAGCGATTGGATTTTTCTACTTGATGCTGCAATATGTCAACAGGAAGAACTCGTTCTGGAAGCTATACCTTGAGGCTCTTCCACAACCTGAAGAGGAGTTTACAACGCCCTTGTGGTTCGACTCTTCCGAGGACGAAGCTTGGCTGAAGGATACGGACGCCTTATTCACGTCCAAGAAATTGAAGGCCATCTACGAGGACCAGTATCAGTCGGGTATCTCAGTCCTCAAGGCTGCCGGTATCGATACGGAACCTCTCACCTGGTAAGTCATATAACATAGCAGCAACAGGTAGGTGTCCAGCCTTTAATTTAGTCCTTCCAGGGATCTCTTCCGTTGGGCCATTACCATGTTCACCTCCCGCGCTTTCTCGTCTCGCTCCATCACCCCACAGGAGAGCAAGTACTGGACTACCTACAAGACCGGGCCTGATGGCCGCAGACAGACTGTATTGATGGACATGTCACATGTACCTTCTGCGGACCTCGACTTCTCGGTTCTATTCCCTGTGCTCGACGCCGCCAACCACCACCATACCGCCAAAGCAGACTGGACTTTCGATCCTGGGCGCTTCACCGTGGCTCGTTCAGACCGAATTGAAGGCGGACAAGAGGTTTACAACAACTATGGACCAAAGTCTAACGATGAGCTTTTGATGGGCTACGGTTTCTGCCTGGCGGACAATCCAGAAGACACAGTTCTGCTCACTCTCAAGCCGCCGCCCGAGGAGCTGCAGGTCACCCTTCGTCTTACTCATTCCGGCTTCTTCCTCGAGGATGGCAAGTGGAACGGCGACAAAGCTACTTTCAAGCTGAAACGCAAGGGCTCCGAAAGAGCGACAGCTACCGACGCTTTTGATGATCTACCCGAGCCGCTTCTCGAGCTTCTCACCCAGATGATTCGCTTCGATCGCGGATTGCCCGTCGATGCGCTTCCCGCAATATCGCAGTACCTGAAAGACACCAACAGCCACGGTCGCCGCTACTTACCGTTCGTGGCTCGTATGATCGTTACCTCACTCGCTCCCAAGTACCAAACACTTCAGTCTGGCTCTGCAGAGCTTCCCGAAGAGCCACAGAACGCCAAACAAGCCCAGGCAAAGATTTACCGTGACGGCCAAGTCGAGATATTACTGGCAACTATCAACAGCCTACGCACTTCCCTCCGAGTTTTCCGTCCTGCATCGCCCGAGTTCCCACAGGCGGAGCTTGAGCGCATGAACCCAACAGGTTCCCGCTTGGCGACTCTTGAAGAAGCCGTGAAGCTCTTTGGTCAGTCAAACAGCCCGATACAAGACTTCATGGCCGGTGTCAAGGCCAACGCCAACACCACAGACCTCGAACAGTTGCGCCTTGCAGGCTGGGAAGAAGACGCATGGGTCCTGCTGCTCTGCTATTCTTGGCTTTTGACCACCAGCGAGCCCGGCGACAGCCAATTGCACAAGTGGATCGCTGAGCTTGACGCAGAGTACAAGCCTGCTTCGCTTCTTACCCCTACGGCGCAAACTGTCGAGGGTGAGGCAAGCAATGAAGCGGGTGATATGATGACCATCGTTAAGCGGGCTGCAGCGAGGTTGCCGGGTTCCATTTGGGAAGATGGAAGATGGAGCGAGAAGCTGATTGCTGGTTTTGGAGGCCGAGCTCTCAAGAATGAAAGTTTCATGATGATGGTATCGGATGAGACTGGGAGGGAGGAGGCCAGGTTGGTGGTTTACTTACATTCGAAGTAAGGCAATACACGTTCCAATGGCTTTCATTGGGAGGAGTAACGCAACAGGAAATAAAGCGCTAAAAGAGTATGCAAATTATTCATACAGTCTCGTCAATCTTGAGCGCATGGACTTTCCTTATTGGTCTTCGAAGACCTTTGCCTTCGACTTGGATGTTGGAAAGAACGGGCCGCTATTCTGTCAGCGATGCAGAGCCAACACTAGCAGCGTCACATGGCATTGTGACATGTGGTTCATTTACCCTCGGCACTGCAACTGCGTCGATTGGAATTGCTTTCCCGTGAACAAGTAACGAGAAGAAGGTCCGAAAGATATCAACAATGTCGCCGAAGTCCGGGAGGGAGGCATTGCGCCAAGTGTAGGTCCGGACTTGCATGATATTGGCAGAAGTGCGTTATATTGCTCTCCGGCTCAGAGGATACGCGCTCTTGACCGAGGAACCTAACAAGACGATAACCGGATCGATAACAACCCGCCCAACACAAGTCATGCGCATCTCACATCTGGGATAACTTGTAGACATGTCAAGTTCACTCACCAAAACCGCGCTAAGACCAAATAAGCAATCCGAAGTTTTGGAATGCCGTCAGAGGCCGACACGGCGCGATTGCCGACCCACACAAGCCACGCCACAGCTTGACAAGGCGATGCCGATTTTCTGGCGATTGCTTGGACCAGAACGACTTGTCCGGTTTGCAAGGTAGTACTGAAGCTCGATCGCGACATGAAGTGCGTAGTCGTATATGGTGAGGTTTCCCTTGCCCACCTGAAGATTTTAGGGTCACGATCTTCGCCCGAACGTTTTCTGCTCTGCTCGCTCGTCCATTCGTCTTGATGTTTTAAAAAGACTTGTAGGGCAAGAACAGAGCATCTGGTAGAAAAGTACCTCCGACGCTCTATCGAAGACAACCCGTTCGCCGATCGGACCAATGCACACCGAAACAATCGCCCTCACAGCATCATACCTGTGGAACCTGACTTGGTCGTTGCGCTGACTTCTCCATTCTGGGGACGCCCCATGGTCCACCCATTGACTCCGCTCCCGCAATTCCCCCAGCCATTGCGCGAAGCCTGGGGATGATGGAGGGTCGACTCCTCATGTCTACGTCGCCGAATCGCCGCACTTATGGAGACTCGCTGTCGTGGTTCTTCGGTCAATGCGCAACGACGGCAAAAGTCAGGCATACGTTGGGGGTCGTTTGCCATGGGGGTCACATACCTTGGGAATCGCGAAATCGCATCTACGTGCCCTAATCAGCAAGATACAGCAATTATACAGTGTATCGGTAATATTTCAATGCCTCGTACATGTATTTGGGCATACTGAATGCGCCTGCGGATTCGCGTACGAAATGTCAGAACGTAGGCAATGTCTTTCACTTCAAATTACCCGCCCAGAGATCCCCGACGTTGATGGCCCCCACTGTAGGCACATGATGAGGCACACGATGGGTCAAGAATCTTGGGCCGATGCTAGTGCTGCAATGCTTCTCTGGGTTCTTCAATCCGGTAGATCCCACTGATCTTCTTCAACTCTTTTTCTTCTTTCTTTCTTTCTTTCTGTATCTACCAGAATTTCTTCCCCTGTTGATCACCACGTGGAATCATCAACATGGCCAACGACGAGAAACACAACGAGGCGGATGTTGAGCGCCAGGAACATCGCCTGAGCTTGGAGAAGGACCAGGCGAAGCTTGACTCCATGCCCGGCGCAGACCCAGCACAGAAAGCTTTCTTCGAAGAGTTCGCCAACAAAGACCAAGCATGGAAAGACAACATGGACAAGCAGCTTTTGCGGAAGATCGATATCAGGTTACTACCGATTCTGATCCTGCTCTATCTGCTTAACTTTTTGGACCGGTACGTCTGACCCTTTCTGAGTCGATCTGTTACTTTATAACTGACAGAATGATAGCGCCAATCTCTCACAAGCTCGACAAGGCAGCTTAGAGGCCGACCTGGGCATGTCCGGATCTGACTTCAACCTCGCAACTTCGATCTTCTTCGTTGGTTACCTGATCATGCAATTGCCATCCAACCTTCTCATCACTCGCCTACCGCCGTCAGTCTACCTCAGTGTAGCGGCCACAACGTGGGGTGTCGTGTCGACATGCAATGGCGCAGTGCACAACTTCGGACAGTTAGTCGCTGTCAGGCTGATCCTGGGTTTCGTGGGTACGTATCTTGCACGCAATACAACCTGACATTGATCAAATTACTAACTTGACTGTCAGAATGCCCTTTCTTCCCAGGTGCCATCTTCCTCATGAGCTCTTGGTACACTCGCGCCGAGCTGACAAGACGCATCTCGTGGTTCTACTCTGGCAATGCGCTTGCAAACATGTTCGGAGGCCTGCTAGCGGCCGGTATTCTGGGTAACTTGGATGGAAATATGGGACTGGCTGGATGGAGATGGCTCTTCATCATCGAGGGTGTTATCACAATCGGCGTCGCTATCGCGGCCGGCTTCGTTCTCCCGGACTACCCAGCCACCACCAAGTGGCTCAACGAGGAAGAGCGCAACTTTGCCTCTTGGAGACTCATGGCCGATATCAACGAGTCTGACGACACACACTCGCGCTCTATCTGGGACGGCGTCAAGCTTTGCTTGAAGGACTACCGTCTCTACCTCTTTGTGCTTCTGCAGCACTTGTCCATCCTGTCGCAAACCTTCCAATACTTCTTCCCGAGTATCGTGCAGACTCTTGGGTTCGGCGAGATTGAGACTCTTTTGTTGACCGTGCCTGGTAAGATTATGCTGGCTTTCCTATTCTACGAACATCTGGCTAACGAAGTGCAGTTTGGTTTGCCACCTTCCTCGTTTCTATCGCTGTCACCTGGTCCGCCGGAAGAACAGGTGACCGCTCGATCCACATCTGCGTCCTCGTTCTCTTCGCCGTTGCCGGAAACGCCATCGTCGCAGGCACCACCGTTGTAGGCGCCCGCTACTTTGCCATGTTCCTCATGCCAATGGGAGCCGTCAGCGCCTACCAGATCATCGTCTCCTGGGTCGCGAACTCTTTCCCACGCCCTCTCGTCAAACGATCAAGCGCCATCGCCATCGCAAACTGCGTGGCCAATGCCGCCTCCATCTACGGCAGTTACATGTACCCGAAGTCGGACGAGCCCAGGTACATTCCGGGAAGTGGTGCGAATGCAGCTATCTGCCTGACGACCGTCGCCTTGACGATTGTGCTGAGGTTCATTCACAAGGCGGAAAATAAGAAGTTGGAGACAGCCGAGAATGAGATGGTCGTAAGCGGCGCAGAGGCTGGCGTGGCGGACAATGAGGGCATTGGTCGTCGTGCTGTTGGCTTCAGATATGTGTATTAGAAGGAAGCTGGTTTTGAGAGCGGCGAAAAGCCATCTCACAGGATACGACCAGGATAGAGACGGATTTTGGGCTCTTCCAATGGATTATAGAAGATATAGAATTATGTGTTCATGAATTTTGAGCTTTTCCGCGCACATCATATAAAATCAGACTCCATGCGCCTTGTTGGTGAGAAGAATGTGAAGAAATATGAGTAACTCACACAGATAACGAGCACGCATACATGGCGAACGACCAAACTCAATGAATTGGAAGCACTAGCACATGCAGCCGATGGCAATACCGCTATCCATGCATGCCGCGAGGTCGCGATACCAGAAAGCACCAGCAAGCCACGAGAAGCCAAAGTCCTGCGAAGACCATACCTTACCTGCGGAAAGAAAGGACAAGTAAAGGCTGCTATGCTCTCAGTCGCGATGCTATCGCTTGCCGTCGTCGATGGAAGAAGTGATGTTTAATAGGTATTGTAAGTCAAGTTCGCTGATGGCCGAAATGTTGCTCTCACTACTTGGCGAAGGATCAATAGAGTGGGATGGTAGACGTCAACGCCCCGATACTGCAACTCACCAGTTCAGGCACACCACATCTCAAGCAGCGGCATCTGTCAAGCTGAACACTATCTTTGAGGGCTGTGTGCGAATGTCGCCTCCAACGACACCATGCCGGCGCGGTCCACAGGATGCTTTCAGTGTCGGAAGCGCAAGATACGATGCGATGAAGGACGGCCTGGCTGTGACCGATGCGCCAAACATGGCGTGCCTTGTCCCGGTTACAGGCGCGAGAAAGGCGGACTGGAGTTTGAAGATCAGACCAACTTAACAGTGCAAAAGGCCAAGAAGTCTTACGGTGGGAATACAGCACTGGTATTCAGGAAATCATCAAACGCTGGAAACCTTAGATCGACACCAGAAGTGGCGAACCTGGACGTGAACCGAAGCGCGTTCCAGGAATGGTCTATGATGTTGCCGCTACAAACCCTGGCCAGCCCTGCTGCAAACAAGCTGCAGCTATATGACCGATGGCTCAATATCTATACGCCCGAGACGACCGGCATGCAAGGCCTACATTTCGACTATCTTCGTGAGGCCGTAGGTCTCGCCGAGAGTGAGCCTGCTCTCAGAGATGGCATCAACACCCTCGCTCTAGTCCAAGTCGGACACGCCCACAACGACGAGCGCTTACTAGCAGCAGCCGTGCCATCCTACGGCAAAGCCCTAGCAAGTCTTGCCTATGCTGTTTCCAAGGCTACGAGTGCGCGCGACAATACCGTCCTTGCCGCAGCTAGTCTGCTAGTAGTCTGCGAGTTCTACGACCAGATAAAGACGCAAGGCAACAGCTGGTTTGGACATGTAGAAGGCGTACAGCAGCTGTTACTTACCAGAGGGCCGCAGTCTTTGGATACCAAGCTGTCTTTGATGCTCTTCCGTAACGCCCGCCATTCATCTTTCGCAAGATCGGTCCTGGTCAGGAAAGCCGATCCTTACGACACGCCAGAATGGCGCGCTGCTGCACTTCGAGCGCCCATGCACGACAGCTCCAACAGATTGTTCGACCTGGACATCCAAGTCCCCCGGTTACTTCAGCGCTCCGACGATTTGGATTCCAATGCCCCTTCCATTTCGCAGGACATTGAGGCATTGTTGAAAGACTGCGAGAAACTCGAAGTAGAATTCAGAGCCTGGTTGCGTGGGATGCACGACAGTCTGGGTGTGCTCGGAATCAATGCATACGAGCTTGTCAACGTGGAAGAGTTCAAGACATTCGCCTCCCACGTCACAGACCGCACTATGCCTACCTGCTACCGCTTCACGAGCTTCCTGTCAGGATATCTTCACTCGCAATACTGGATCTCGATGCACTACCTGCGGTCCACAACGAAAGACCTACGAGAACTCCGCCAAAGCATCGATCCATCCTGGAAAAGCAACCTCTCCCAAGCCGTGACGGACGAAGAACTCAACGGCTACGCCTTCGACCTCTGCCGCTGCATCCCACACTTCGTAGAACCCTCCAGCGGCACTCAAGGCCACATCGGCATATTCCTCCCCCTTGCCGTGATCAGCATGCACTTCCGAGCCCGACAGAATTGGAAGTGGTGTCTTTGGGCGCTGAACGTGAAAGAAAACGTTTTCACCATGGGTCTTCGGCAGCCGCACGTCGAAGAAAAAGATCTTTCTGTCACCCTCATGCGTTCCAGATCCGGGATGACGCCTTTTTCAAATTGCGCGCCGGATTTTGGAGTTCCTCCCTCAATGGGAACTAGTGCTGTAGTCGAGCTCTCGCCTTCGCCGAACTCTGATAGCACCACTTTTGTACTGGATGACTATGCGGATGTGGATCTGAATATCGACTGGGGAGACAATTTGCCTGGATTCGCAGCTGCGGTGCAAGGGATGCCTGGGAAGCGTGCTGATTCCGGCGTGCTCGAACTGGACAACAGTCGCATGGAATTCGATAGCACCTCAGAGCTGACTGGATTTCCCTGACTTGAATGAGCGGCAAAGCGTGTAGAGGGTTGGTGCAGCGCGATATGTCATCTGATTTTCGCTTGCACTGCAGCAGATCGCCCGCACGTGCGAAACCAGAACTGTCACGAGCAAGGTTCTTCAAGACGTGAAATACATGCGAATGGATCTCGTGGGCGAAGCAAATACGACTGCGATTACGATGCATGATTGAGCAACTACTGCAGGACCAACAAGAAGACCAAAAGAACAAGCCTAAGAATCAAAAGGCCGCAATATTGAAGAAACAATCGCGCTCATCTGTTGACCGACCCTGAACCTTCAGGGGTAAAGGTCAAGCTCGCCTCAACTCGAAACGGAATTCCCCCCCATCTGTGTTGTCCAATTCCTGCTTCTTCCTCCTTCTTGCAAATCAAGATACGCGCCAAGGACTCGTTCAGCGCCTCCAGTCGCAACAAACCCATCTCCTCAAACCAATCATCGGAGTTTGTGTCGATGGTCGAAAATGGGTGACGCTCCAAGCCTAGCAGCAGACGGGTGGCAGACAAGGCAGCAGCGTGTTGTGCACTCCGTGGGTGCCTAAGAATGGCGAACTCTCGGGCGCGGAGTGCGCGGTATTCGCATTGCGGGTTGCGCACCTTCACCTCTTGCAGGTGTTCAAAAGCAAGGTCCCACACGCTTCGCTTGATCAAGGAGCAGCTGCTCATGGTCTTGTTGTCGATGGTGATAGCAAGCGTCTCCGACTGCGGGAAGACCTCGGACAATACGTTGAATGTCTGGAAGACAGCGTCCGGGACGACACGGCCACGGAAGTTCTTCCAGCTGAACCCGTCGAACTCGACGTGGCGCACGAGGTCGAGGTAAGACGCCACGGCGGCAGAGCGTTGGTGAAGCATCTTCGCCTTCTCTACATCCCACAGGTGGTGGAAGTGGATGATGACCTTGGTCATGCACATCTTGACCATTTCGCTCATGATCTTCCTGTTGGCGAAAAGGAGACCTGGAGAACCGCGGCGAATGCTGCGAGCGACGACAAGCTCAGCGTCTTTCTCGGGAAGGTGGCGAATTGAATCCAGAGTCTCGATGTCGGTTTTGGCAGAATTGCAGGTTTCTATGCTGAACTCGTAGATCCTGTTTCTGATCTCAGGCGGCAAGTCGGCGAATGTCTTGGGCTTGGGCTTTGGACTGTCCATGATTGTTCTTGTTGTTGGGTTGAATTTGCTGTGCGCTGAAGTGCGAGAGTAGAAATGTGAAGGTGGAAGGGTGGTTAAGTGTAGGCAGTCCAGATAATTTTACAGTGTCCTTATATTGCTGTCCAGAGTGCGATTCTCAGCATTTGCCTTTTGACTAAAGCATGCGATGATAATTCGCAATAGATGAATTCCAAGCCGTCTCATTCGACGAATTGTGTGTTGCTGAGTGGTAGCAAGCAAGACGGTGGACAGCCTGCCATCGAATCATGACAGTGCCATACCCGTCTTACCCCAAGCGGGCGTCTCAACCATGACCATTTCCAGTAGCGTCCAACTCCAAGGCGCGAAGAGATGCCCATCAGGCACCCTAATTTCCCTTCATCCTCTCAATAGGCAGTTCCATACCAACTCTTCTCGCAGTCAATCTAACCCTCTCCTCCTCGTCCATGTTCATGCCAGGGTTGTAGCGCTCGACCAGCGTCGTGTACAGGCGCTGGTTCTTGACGTATTGCAAGAATTGCTCAGCCTCCTGGGCACGCGCATCGGCGGGTTTTGTTTGGAGCTGGTGAGAAAGAGAAGACGATTCCGATGATGAGCTGGCGGATATGTCGGCGCGAATGTGCTTTTGCATGGGAGATGGGTTTGCGAGAAGAGAGGGCGAGCGGGCGGGCAGTTCGCGCAGGAAGCGGCGGTAGAGCGCGCGGAGGCTGGGTGCTTGAGCGGCCATGGTGTGACGATTGCTATTCCGTCTGATGTTTGTCTTGATTGCTTGCGTTATTAGAAGATGCGATGGTGATTGAAAGGGTGTCAACGATGAACGGTTACAGCATTGGTAATGCCCATGAATCTGCGGAGAAATTGATCGATCTCGGGAGTGAGCACAAGCCAAATGCCTCGGTCTTACCTCACTTACACGAACGTCTGCACAAATAGAAAAACAGATTTGTTGCTCATCATGGATCTATTACGCCTGCCGTCCTGTCTGCGACGGTCGATCCTCAGCAATCTACGAAGCACGCCGTCCTGCACTCGCGCAGTCTCGACCAGGTCGCACACAGCACCGCAAGATCCACCTCTAGAGACCCGCCTCTCGGTTACATCAGAAACATTAAACGACTATACGACCTCTCACCCACCAAACGCCGCCCAGCTCGGTTACGCATCACGATTTTTCCAACATGACCCGCCCAACCTGCTATTCACAGCTTACTACTTCCGCTCCTTCCCGCCCTCGCCGCACCCCGAAGTCGCCTTTCTTGGCCGTTCGAACGTAGGAAAATCTTCTCTGTTAAACGCGCTCTTCGGCCGACCGAGTGAGCGTCATGCGTACGTATCGAAGAAGCCAGGAAAGACGCGCACAATGAATGGCTTTGGTGTGGGCGGAGAAGGGATGGGTAAGGCGCCGCTTGAAGGCGAGAAAGATGCTGCATGGAAGCGCTTTGGCAAAGGAGGCGTGGTCGTCGTGGATATGCCTGGGTATGGCGGAGGAAGTCGAGAGGAATGGGGAACGGAAGCGCTGAAGTACCTCACACAGCGCAAGCAGCTGAGACGGACTTTTGTGCTCATTGATTCTGAGCATGGACTGAAGAGCTCGGATGTTGCATTGCTCACACATCTCAGAAAAGAGGGAGTGCCATACTCGGTGGTTATGAGCAAGGTGGACAAGCTCTTGCATCCCAACTCGAAACCACCAGGACCGCAGGGGTTGAGCAACGCGTTGACCAAGCTGGCCAAGGCGCGCGATGACGTTCGAACTGAGCTGAAGGAGGCCTTTGATGATGGAAGAGATGTGCGGGATGATATCCTGTGCTGTAGTTCTGAGAAGTCACTGGATGAACGAAGTGGATGGCGAGTAAAGCTGGGTGTCGATGAGCTCAGGTGGGCTGTTCTCAGTGCCTGCGGACTTGAGAGCGATGAGACAGGAGCCGTCAGACGAAAGATCAGCATGAAGGACGTCAAGGTGCTCGAGCAAGAGCCAAAGCGCGATGTGAAGGAGCCCAGGTCTCCACGAAAGGTCGCTGCGAAGAGCGATCAAGCAGCGGATCAGCCAATGGTGTCCTGGAAACCTTCGATTTGAGATATGGGCGTCTCGATCATGATAGACGAGAAAACAAGACTTGCCAGCTGTAAGTTTGTCCGTATCATTCTCGGTTTTTTTGCTGCCTCTCGTTTCTATATTACGGCTTTCATTTGCTGGCCGTGGCCTGAGCTTGCTAAACAACACGGAAACAGCACATTGCCACTCATCCCACGCAGATACAACGCTTTACCGAAAGGGTTCGATGGTGCTTAAACGATCTCAATTTCGTCGTTCCATAGAAGTAGGTGTAGTGCTTGTACATAGTGACGTCCCATCGATCGTCGAATCAAGTTGCAGCGGACCCGCACCAAACGTCTGGACGCGCGACTTCATCCCTGCGTTTGCACGTTGGCATGCCACCCAGCACCTCGAGCAGCTTTCAAGAGCACCAGCACCACCAGCACCACCAACAATTGTGGTCTGCTTCTCTCTATTGGAAAAATCCATAACGCATTACCATGTCACTATCACTGTTCACACCGTTCTTGGGTACATTCGACGGCCCTTTCGCCTGCAAAGGCGTGCCGCCGTTTGCCACATTGTTTCACAAGCTATCAATCATACCAATCGAGACCTGTCACTTCTGCATGCGAGACGGCTCATCTGCATCTGCCCGCTGAGGAGTCAAAAGCTGCCGCCTGGAGGCGTTGCTCTTGCGACGGGAGGCCGCCCTGCTACGAATTCGCTTCATACTTAATCACTGTGACATTGAGAAACACCGAACCGACGTCTCCACCTCATCTTTCATCTCACCCAAACTCGTTTGTTCACTCATTGAGACCTGACATGTGAACCCGCTGTGGTTGATCAAGCAGCAAGACAAGGTCAGTTCAGCTTCACTTCCATCATCTGAACTGAGATGAGACAGCAATGTGCCAGCGCACTCCTGCCATGTGATCATGCTGGCAGAGGCATAAAATCCTCTTTCGTCCTCTTTCTTCTTCATCTCCCTACAACATCTACACCGACACACCTTCCACTTAACATACCTTCCACTTAACATATCTCTCACTCGATACAGCTCGCGTTACACCATACATCAGAAGCTGTACAGCTTGGTACGCTGGCTTACCACCTTCTGCTGTACACCAGATTTCTACAACCTCACCGAGCCATTCAGTAAGACAGCATGTCTGCCATGCCACACAGAGGCCGTGGCAGCGACAACCGCGGTGGCGGAGGTCGCGGCGGTCGCGGCGGTCGTGGGCGAGGAGGGCCACCGCCTTCTGGACAGCTACCTGTTCGTGGAGGGCCACCAAGCAGCGGCTCAGGTGCCTTGCAAAGTGGCGGTCCCCGTTCTGTGCCACCTGGCATTTTTTTGTAAGTTCCAGCCCGTTCTGCTTCTTCTTAGCAAAAGTTCGCGTCATGCTACTGCCGCACAACGAATGTCCATCACTCTAGCTGACAGCATCACAGGAAAAATGTTCAGCCGTCACAACCAGACCCTAGAATCACCGATCTTGAGAACAAAACGGTGGCCTTGACAAAAGGAAAGATGTTCGAGGGTCAAGATGGTGTTTTCGAAGGCTTCCCAGGACGTGTCAGTTATGGGACCAAAGGACAACCCATCATCCTTCGAACGAACTATCTTCACATGCAGTTCGCCCACGAAGTCGGCAAAGCACAGATGTCCAAGATACTTTACCGCTACGAGGTCGACATCATATTGAAGCCGGCGAAGAATCAGCGACAGCCGAGGCCACAGAAGGCGAAGAAACGCCGTGTAATGGAGCAGATCGTTGCAGCACAACCGTTCGCAGGAACGGCTTGCGCGACCGACTATGCGAACATCATCGTCACGACTTCTGATCTCAAACCCGGACCCGTTGGCAAAGCTGTGATAGAGGGTAAAATGGTTGTTCCCCCTGTTGGCAGCAACTCTGTGCCAGGCGACCTAGACCCGAATGCGCCGCCGCATGTGCGAGCTGCAAGGGACCGTGACACTGTTCGATACCGCATCATCTACAGGGGTTCTTACGACGTGCGGCATCTGATGGACTACCTCAGCTCTACGGCACCCGGCGCGATTTACACTGGGCGTGAAGATCTGATCCAGATGCTCAACATCATCATGTGCAAATCCCCGAATGAAACGGCGGCTGTGGCCAATTTATCTGGAAATCGCTTCTACCCGCATCATGGCTCTCCAGGTGAAAGCAATCACCCTCGCATGGATTTCGCGGAGCTCTTCGGAGGTCTCGTCGCACTGCGAGGCTATTTTGCAAGCGTTCGCTCTGCAACTGGCAGAATGCTGCTCAACCTCAACGTCACGTGTGGTGCCTTTTATCAGCCGTTACCTCTTATTGAGCTCATTAGGAAATCCGGTCTTCACAGTCAAGACGCTGTCGAGATCTTCATCAAGAAGGTGAAAGTCTATTACAGGCATCGTGGACGCCATCCTGTGGACAAGCAGAAGACCATTGTTGGCTTCACAAGAACACCCCCGGTGAGAAATCCGCCATTCACCATTGGGCGCTTCAGCAATGCTCGCCAAGCTACATTTACCTTCGAGGATCGCACCGGTCCCAGCCCACAGCAACGTACAATCTCTGTGTTTGACTACTTCGAGCAACACCAGGGCATTACTTTACAGCGACCTGAACTTCCAGTTCTCAACGTTGGAACCCTTACGGATCCAATCTACATCCCACCTGAGCTCTGTACAGTCGTTCCAGGTCAGCCCTATCGCACACTTCTGAGCGGCGACCAAACGACACAGATGCTTGCATTCGCAGCAAGGCCGCCTAATCAGAACGCAATGTCAATTGTCGGCGATCCCAACAATGTTGGCACTGGTTTGAATCTCTTCCAGCTTGTCGGTTCTACTGCGAACGACCCTCAGGCGCAATCCACTCAGCCATATGGGTTCCGAGTCAGTACAAGCATGCTCACAGTCCATGGCAGAATCCTTGACACACCCTCTGTCAAGTATGGTAAGGATGTCGTGAAGGCATCCAACGGCTCATGGAACAGTGCACATCAGAAGTTTGTCAAGGGTGGCAGGTTCAAGTCGATCGGTGTACGAGTCCTGGACCTTTCTGGGAGGGATGCCCTCAACAACAATCCTCAGGGTGACATTAAACCCCCCCAACAGCTCTTCGCCACTCTAAAGACTTTTCTTCTCAACTATGGCATTCAGGTTGGCAGCTGGACAGGGACACAGAACGGAAGGCTTGAGTCACTCATCCCTGAGAATCGAGCCAAGACCAATGCAATGCTGGATCGCATGTTTGCTGCTGCTTCAAAGAGCCAGATCGAAATGCTCTTCATTGTTCTCCCCATTTCGGACAAGTGGCTCTATGCGAGAATCAAGTACTATGCTGATACTGTATACGGCATCCACACCATCTGTTCTGTCGGCTCAAAGCTTCAGAAGTCCATGGGTCAGGGCATGTATATGGGCAATCTTGCATTGAAGTTCAACCTCAAGGGCGGCGGCATCAATCATACTGTGGCCAACACTCTCATGAATCCTCTCGATGACAGCACAATGCTGGTCGGTATCGACGTCACACACCCTTCTCCAAACAGCGCTAAAGGCGCCCCTAGCATTGCATGTGTTGTTGCAAGCACAGACAAATACCTTTGCCAATGGCCTGGGAGTATTCGCATGCAGAAAGGCAAACAGGAGATGATTGATGATCAGGAGCGGAAAGAGGGCGACGCTGTTGAGGGTTCGGCTCTTGTAGACATGATGACCGAACGGCTTGAGTGCTGGCAGAAACATAACCAGGGCCGACTTCCCAACACAGTCGTTTTGTATCGTGATGGAGTCTCTGAGGGCCAGTATCAGCTTATTCATCAGAAAGAACTACCTCATCTCGAAAAGGCTTTCACGAAGAAGTACGGCGCGAAAAATCACCCTAAATTGGCCGTCATCGTTGTGGGAAAGAGACACCACACTCGTTTCTACCCCACCAAGGAGGAAGACGCAGACTTCAACCCACAGCGAAAAAAGGGGAGCTGGAACCCCAAGCCTGGCACCGTTGTCGACCGCGGAATCACTGGCAAACATCTCCACGAATTCTACCTCCAGGCCCACCAAGGCCTGCAGGGCACTGCGCGCCCTGCGCACTACGTGGTCATCAAGGACGACATTGGTTTCAATGCCGACAGCCTCGAACAAATCACTCACCATCTGTGCTACATGTTCGGCCGCGCCACAAAGGCTGTCTCCATCGTGCCACCAGCCTACTACGCCGACATCCTCGCAGAGCGTGCTCGGGCATATCTGTACAACACTTTGCAGGAGTCTCACAACAGCGATGACGGCACCACATCATCTGGCAACGTGCAGGAGTGGAACGGGCAGATCCACCCGAATCTGAGGAACTCGTTCTTCTACATCTGAGCTCTGAAGGTACTTGACCAGCGAACGCCAGTTGCGGTCGCTGATCTCCTCAGACACGGTTTTGAATTTTCATCTCACTATTTTTCCTTCCACGACGGTCCATCAGGAAATTACGGCCGATAAGGAATTCCACTCTTCTTTCTTCTCCCGGTTCTTCTCTGGATTCAAGCTCAAATTCTCTTGTTCGACGACTCTTGCGATGGCTTGGATGGCAATGCGGATGGGATGATGTGTTGTCACGGCCGATGATCTGCATGCGAAGAAAGAAAACTCGAAAAGCCCCAAAAACATTTTGGAAAATACAAAAAGTCATGGCGAGCATGCCGTTTTTGCATTATCAGCTGCTGTTGGGATCGGGTTGGGAGGAAGGAGAGTTGAAAGCAACAGTAGTAGATAGTTTGGAAATGCATGCTTGTTGTGGAAACCTACTCATTCGTTGTTAAGTGCCTTCCTATTATTGTGTGATCCCAGATGTTCGTTGGTTTTCATGGCTCGGCCGCTCGGGCGCTCCTTTATGCTTGGGAGAACGCAGTCACATTAGCTTTCTAACGCTGTCACCCTTACAACCAACAGAAGGGCCAAAATTTCAGAGATGTTACGAGTATTCCGCCACCTGAGAGCCAACGCAGTACCGACCGGTTGCGCGTGCCGCTCCCTCATTGTATTCGCATCTGACACATCTTCACTACCACCGATTGCCGCTTGGGTTTCCAGATATCCTTGCGATCGCTGTCGATTCTCTTCACGTCGTCCGGGTGTAGCAGCTAGGTTGAAACTCCTGAATCTGTTCGACTGAAGAGGGTTTCGAGCGCTAAACGTGGCTTGTCTATCAAGTAGTAAATCCGGCTCTATCTCACTGTCACCTGTCGCTCAATGCCTGTCAGGGCCGATGATCTCGCCAGCTGTCTCGGGATTCGCGAGTCTGTCTTTGCTACAATGTCAGCAAAGCATTGACCAACGCCGGTCGCATGAGCATGTATCGCCGTTCTCGACTCAGGTATTGTTCTCTTGCAGAACGAGTAGCACATGGCACTCCGCGCATGGCTTGCCGTTTGCTGGAATACACCTCGAGGGTCGGGGCGCGGCAGCATGCCATCGACCGCTTCTTGCTGCATGCGATGGTGGTGATTGAAGAGATACTGTGAAGTTGTACCAGTCGGGCTGTACTGCTTGCAAACGGAGGCGGGAGTAGTGAGAATTCGCATCGAGTCGAGGATTTGTGGTGGTAGTACTAGTAGTTAGGAAAGACTTGTGCACGGACTTTGGGAAGTGGGAGGTCACGTCGCAATTCAAACTGTAGTCATACGCTCGCCCAAGGCAGCAGCAGACTTGCAGGGTGTAATATCATTTCTGAGGATGTACATGCCACTCGGTCCGATTTAGAGATGTTGTTCGCGTGGTTACAACCCTGTTCTCGATTTCTGCGTGCTATCAACCGCAAGATCGGGCAAGTCTCTCCACTCACTTACATTTCCTTCCGCAAAATGCCAACGCCACTGCATCGCCTTGAAAGCACCGCAACGAGCAATGCCTTGAAGGCAAGCATTTAAAATAATAATTACCTGTTGCAAAAAGTGCAAAAACCTAAGCCTCGACTTAAAGGCGTCCCCTGCGTGTCTTAGGGGAAAGGCGTCCCTTTCATTAATCGACCGCAGGCCTATCACAACTCGAAATGGCTGGCTAGACCACCCGTAATTGTTACCTACCCCGCGATCGAACCCGCAACTTGGGGTTAGAGATGGTGTGCGCTGCGGGGTTAAGTTGCCACCAACCACCGGGAGGCCCACGAGCTAACCACTCCGCCACCAAGCTTTTGGGAGAATACGATGACATGTGGTGCGCGACATTATAACGGTTGCTTGCTGTCGTGTCTTCCTCTCACGTGACTCGAGTACAGTGCTCGAGGGGAGGGTGGGTGCGGTCGTGGAGAGTGCCTGCTCTTCGCGATGAGCTGCGTTGTTTTGCCTTCTCTTGCAAGTGAAAGGTGCCACCATGCCTTGCTTGAGTACCCGCTGCCGTGGCGTACTTCTGAGCGTATGCGCCGGGTATGGATGAACCCTCCTCCTGTCTCAGCGTTGTGCATTCGGAGTAGAGTGAAATCTTACGAGCTTGCTTTTCTCTGCCTTCCAACTTCTTCCCTTGGTCTTCTTGTACTGCATGGTACGGTCAACGGGTTCTTGCACGGAAAAGGGTGTCTTACAAAGGTTTAAAGCAGTAGTGACACGTTGCAAAAGCGTTGTCAATGAACTGCTAATGTGAAGGCTCCTCCGCACTCGGCATGAAAGTGACGGCCATGAACCATCACATGTACGCATCACGCCGAGCCATGCAACGACAATGATGTAGCCAATGGATCACCTGGGAGAAGCCATCCTTATGTCGAGCCGTCATGAACGACTTGAACAACACAGAGGGTCGCCTTCGGTGCACTGGTCTTGGTCTTCCTCAGCAGTAACCATCATCCGGATCCAAACGCTTGGTTGGTACCTCGAATCAGTTGAACGGTATGGAGGCTAACAGAGCCATCTCAAATGCACAATTGTAATACACCATTCATACAAAAAGTTGCATATGTAGTGAATAATAAACACTATGGCTCGTATGGGATGGACAAGTGAGGTCTGAAGCCAACTCCACGAAGAAATTCGGCCCCACTCAAATTCACGACTCAGGCTTCCGCCAGCCAGAGCCAACTACACCCCGCCAAGCAGAAGACAGCTAGACATCATTGGACTGTCTGCGCATATTGGCGAATCGCACGCGACCAACTTTCTGGTGATTGTCACAACGGGTGTATATGAGAACGGACACAATAGCATACGGAATACCGACAGCCCTGCCCACCATGGCCTCCGCTTTGGCCGCCCTCCTCAAGAAAACCGACATCGAGGACCACGACGAGATCCTGCGCTCCGCCGATGCAGCGCTCAAGCAGAACAAGGGCGATCTGGAGACACAGCATGTCAAGGCTGTTGCGCTGCTGAACCTGGATCGCTATGCCGATGCTGTCACTACGATCGAAGCGGGAGGAGAGAAATTGAAGGAGAAGGCGAGGTTGGAATACGCATATGCGCTGTACAAGTCCGGCAAGCCCACAGAAGCCGCTGAGATCGCGGCTCAGGGTAATCAGAGGGGATACAACCATGTGGAGGCGCAAGCGCGTTACAGGACAGAGGACTTCGCCAGAGCGGCAGAGCTTTACAAGCAATTGAGCGCAAGGCAAGAGCAGGATGCGGAGGCAGATCTCAGAGTCAATTCGGCTGCGGTGGATGCGCAATTACAGTGGTCAGGAAAAGATGACTTGGTGCAAAACAGAAAGCCTTCAAGAGAGGATATGGAGGCGTTTGAGACGGCTTACAATGCTGCATGCGGTAGCATCGCAAGAGGGGAACTGGGTCAAGCCGAGGTGCTGTTGAAGCGCGCAAGAGCTCTTTGCGAGGCAGTGGAGGATCTGACTGAGGAGGACAAGGAGATCGAGCTGCTTCCTATCACGGTGCAGCAAATCTATGTCTTGACAAAGCTGGGGAGACACGATGAGGCGGAAAAGCTGGCACAGAGCATTGGCACGAAGATTTTCCCTGATCAGAGCTCAAAACTCATTGCACGCGTCAATAGCATTGCATCCACTGGAGTGTCGAGCAACCCTTACCTGGCACAGAGACAACTTGCATTCGACTTGGAGACCCTGAAGCCAGATTACCCCTTTGCCTATCAGACTGCAATCTTGGAGCAGAACCGCTCGGCCACGGATTTGCAGGCCATGAAGTTTGGCGGTGTTGTGCAATCAACCGCGAAATCCCTTTCACAGCAAGATGGCCCGACAGTAGACAGTCGTATCAATGGTCTGTCTGCTGTAAACGCCGCGGCGCACGCTCAGAACCAGACCGGCAAGGACGGCCTGAAGCACATTCTGCCTCTTTTGGAAAGACGGCCACACGACGTTGGTCTCGTCCTCACCATTGTCCAACTTTACGTCCAGACTGGCAACTTGAACTCAGCAACGATACAACTAGAGAAGTTGGTCTCAAGACTCGAACAGTCAGGCAATCCCGATGTTCAACACGCTCCTGGAATCGTTGGTACTCTCGTCAGCCTCTACACCAGCCAGGGTCGTCGTGATCCTGCACGCGCAGCTCTCGCAAAGGCAGCCACACACTGGCGCACCAAGTCACAAAATCGCCCTGCGGGTGTAACGCATCTCCTGAAGGCTGCCGGTACCGCTCTTATTGAGTCTCACGATGCCTCTCACCAAAGCCTTGCCCGCGACATCTTCCAAGACCTTCACGACCAAGACTCCTCCGACCGCTATTCCGCAGCCGGTCTCCTCGCAGCCTCGCCCGCAACCGCATCATCCACCGACCTCTCATCGCTGCAGCCCATCGACCGCCTCATCAAAGACATCGACGCCGAAGCGCTTGAGAACGCCGGAATCGCACAGCCACCCACGGCCGCCACCGACCTCACAGCGACCCGCAAGCGATCCGCCGACGAGCAGCAACCCAAACCCAAGAAGCACAAGAAGTTGTGCAAGAGCAAGATGCCCAAAGACTACGACCCGAACCGCAAGCCCGACCCAGAGCGCTGGTTGCCTCTGCGCGACCGCAGCTCGTACAAACCCAAGGGCAAGAAGGGCAAGGCGAAGCAAGCGATGCTGGCACAGGGTGCTGTCAGCGAGGACAGCAGGCCTGCGACGCCGGCTGCTGAGGTGGTCAAGAGTAAATCACAGCAGCAGGGTGGTGGCAAGAAGAAGAAGGGCAAGGGGAACAAGTGGTAGTCGTTGAGGTTACATAAATCTAAGCGTATAAATACGGAAAAATGTGCAGACGCATGATGATACATCTCTTTGACGCTTCGAACGCTGCAAGAAAGGCAAATCCTCTAGATCATGTCTCGTAATTCATCCTTTCATCTCAAAAAGAAAGGCCTCTACATCTCATCGTCGCTCATAGCCCCGCTCCCTATCGCTCAAACTCGAATCTCTCGACGAATTCCCTCGCAAAGGCACATACTCGCCATCTCCATACGGCCGCAAAGCCTGCTCGCCATTGAAAGTCCTCACCCGTCCAGGAGGAGCCGGGTCGCGCGCCGCATGCGGCACAGCAGGGCCTCCGACCGCCATACTGTCATCGAAAGGCGAAACGCCCTGCTCTGAGCGCCTCTTGTCAAAATCCTCCTCACCACCACCATTCCGCCTCTTAGCAGCAGCAGCAGCGACTAGCCCAACCACCTTCCCAGCCGAACTGTCCTTTGCCGAAGAGCCATTCCACCAATTCTTCGTACCCCTCCAGGCAAATTTTAGTGCAATCCACACGGCATTCACAATATCGCTGAGATCCACAGCGTCTCTGATTGCCCTCCATGTTCCCAAACGCGGAGCATATTGGTCTTCGAGGATTCTGTGCGCGCGCGACTGGAATTCGCGAGCGCTGTAGGCCCAGTGGAAGATTAGGCTGAAGGCTAGAGTTTCGAGGCAGGTGAGGAAGGCGGGCATGCCGAAGTTGATGTCGTTGTAGGTTAGGAGGCGGGTGGGGGAGAAGAGTTTGCCGTTGAGGAGGGAGAAGATGATCTTTGTGCTGGTGTCAGCGAGGCCCCCAAGTGGAAAAAAACAGAAGTTTTTGGGGCAAAGGAAGAGAAGAACTTACACCCTGGATGATCTGGAAGAAGAAAATCCCCAGGAAGGAGTAGATTTTGGCTCGTTCTTTGTGCGTGCCGCTCATTTCCGAGGACATTCTTTTGGCGAAAGCACCGGTGGCTTCGAGGGCGCCTGCTACGAGGATTATGCTGGCGAGAAAGAGCCAGAGGTGAGCGTGTTTGGGAGCGAAGGAGTTGGAGCAGTATTTGCCGTAGTATTGCGTTACGATCTCGATGATGGTGAAGACGAGGGTGATGAGCGGGTATTGGAAGATTTGAGCCCAGGTACGCTACGGAAAGTGTTAGTATTGTCGAGCAGCAGAGTTGGGAATATCAGCAAGACTTACTTCAAACCATGCCAAAGAGCCGCCTTCGACGATGACGCCTTTCTTGCCTTTGAAAGGGAATTCGTCAAAGAACCTCTGTCGATCTGTGCCCTCGGGACAAACCCATTCCAACAGCAAGAAGAACAAGGCTGCGATGGCGAAGCTCTGGTAAAGGCCGGCCAGAGGCTGAACGTACTGAAAGGTGCCGTACCAACACAGCGCGAGGAAGTTGAAGAGGCAAAGGAACACCGGCAGTGCAGCAATGCGGAGAATTTGTCGCTGCTCTTGTGGTGCCGTGTAGTTTCGTACGTGTCGCCAGCAGAGAATGAGTGTGCTGATGGTTGTGAGGGCGAGGCATGGTATGCAGATGTAGATTGCGAGTTGGTGGAAGGTGATGTCGCTGTTTGCGTATAATGGGTCTCCGACGAGGGTTGGTATGGGTCGAGCGCATTTTTTGGCCTCTCTTACGGCATCCTCGTCTGTGTCAGATAGGGCTCGGGTTGAGAGATATGCTGATGTTGGTAGTGTGTTCAAAACCAGGCCGATCATCGTAGTCGAGAGCAGTGAAGGAGCCATGTCTGGCTATGGTGTGATAGGTAAAACTCCGCGTCTTCTCTTTATTCTTCTCGCTAGAACAGATTTAAAAGGAACGCTTGAGGTACGCTGATGATATGGCGAATGGTATAGAAATGCTGACATGTCAAAGGGCATTGGGATAAGGAATATCTAATATACAAGTACCTACCTGCTCTCTCGTTACCACATTGGGAAACAGACGCGCTCCTACTTGGTAGCAAGGCATGATATCCTTTGCGACGAGGTGTCTGCGCACTTGGTGTACTCGGCGCACCTTGTCGTGGGCGCAGTCGTCTTGAAGTCGGCGGCGTGGTGACCCTTTCGGGCATAGCTTGTAGAAGGATTTACCTGTTCTCCACCATACAAAGCACAGCCCTGCGAGGCGGGCGTGCAGCAAACCCGATTGGGAACGTCTTGCGCCGAGAGGAAGGAGGCAGCTGAAGGTCTTGGATGTCGTATTCTCAATACCTCTTCTTTGTATAGCCAATCAAATATTCAAATAATCGCTTGGTCCATAATACTTACTCAACAGAGCTGTTGATGAGTATGGCGGCTTTGCACAAGTACAAAGGTCATAGTGTACAAACACATTGCCATCGCACTATGGGAATAGTCTGTCGTATTGCCTGGTTTCCCCTGGTATCAGGGCGCTCCTAATCTGTCAAAGGTGATGATGGTATGCTCATACGATAACCTGACAGCAGAAACAAGGTCAACCAGGTATCCTCAGGTATCCTCAGCGAAAGAAGAAAACCAGAAGAGCACACCCACCACAAGCACTCTCCAGCTCCCCCATGATGCACGGAGGACCTTCGCAACAGCCCTCACTACCAAGCCCGCCTCACAGCAAAAGCCCTCGCCACAGAACCCCTCCACCACATCGCACAAGACATGTCATCACACATGGCCACTCACATCACACAACAGGAGGGGAAAGATCCGAACTGACTTACATGCAATGCGCACGCCGTAGCTCTCTCCAAACGCATATGCCCGAGCAACACGATCTCCCGACGGAAGCGTGCCGCGGGAACTCCGGCTGCAGCACTTTTTGTATGCTGTAGCTCCGGAGAGAAGAAAATGTGATGAAAACGTACAGATCAACAGCCTTGTTTGTGCTGGTGAGCTTTGAGGAGTTGCTTGGGATCTACCTCAATGTAGAGATGCTGCTCAAGGCTGAGCGTTCATGTGCAGAATGGATGTGGTTGGCGACTACTTATCGGCTTGCAGCGTGAAGGCACGTCGTGTTGATGCTTGCTTGCGTGGAAGAGAAAGGGAGCTCTATGAAGAGAGCTCTACCTGCCACGTCAGAGGCTCAGGGCAGAAGCGCGTGGCTTTTGTTTTGATTCACAGGCTTGCCAGTTGGCGCCCAAGTCTGGGTGAAACGGAAATTCGCAATCTCAAGGTTTAAGAGACATGATGGGAACAGACGATGCAAGGTTGAATTAGAATTAGAATTAGAATTAGACATTTTTTCGATTCTGTTCTAGTAGTGGTGGTGTTTTTCCCATGCCCTTGGCTTCCCAGCGCCAGGCGCATGCCCAAAAGATAACTAGCCAGTAAGATCTATACGAGAAAAATGATAGAAGTATATGTAAGATGTTTTGAGGCACTCTGCTTAAAAAAATCTTCGTGAAAATGCCTCGGGGGGTATCTGGATGATCAGATTCATGAACAAAAGAAAGTTGGGACGGGAAAAAAAGAAAGAAAAAAACGAAAATGATGAAGCATCGAAAACAACAAAAACCCTTACAAACCAGAGTCGATTTGGGGCACGTAGTTGTTGTCGGTGTAGTCCCACCAGTCGCGGCAAGTCTGCGCGATCGAAGCGGGCACGTCCATCTTCTGCACCTCCTTGGGCTGCTCGAGGAGGTTGATGTTCATGCCCTGCGACGTGTGCCACGCGACATGGCAGTGCACCGGCCAGACGCCGGGGTTGTCGAGCTCGATTTGCACGACGAGGAAGCCGTTGGGGCGGATGAGCTGAGTGTCGCGGCGCTGAGGGTTGCTGGGGTTGACGATCTCGCCGTCCCACTGTCCGGTGCCCTCGGCGAGGATGTGCATGTTGTGGCCGTGGGCGTGCATGGGGTGCGAGGCCGGGAAGCCGACGGAGTGCATGACGATGCGGACGGACTTTGCGTTGCCCATGTTGAAGACTTGCTTGTCTTTGGTGAAGTTTGTGGCGCCGACGGCGGCGTCGAGGAGGATGGGCTCGTTGAAGTCGCCCATGTAGGTGACGTTGTTCATATACCAGACGAACTCGCCGGTGGCGTTGTTTTGGCCGGTGAGGATGAAGTCGAGGGTGACTTCGGGCTCGGAGATGTTCATCTTGTAGGAGGGAACGGCGATGTCGAGAGCCTGGTTGCTGCAGGCGTTGGGGAAGAGGAAGCGGCTGGGGTCGACGTGAGAGGTGGTGTTGGGCGCGATGCTCTGGTCGGCCTCCTGGTAGAAGATCTTAGCCTTGACGCCAGTAGCAATACCGTCGTTCAAGCTGCAGCCAGTCTGGCCCTCAGGTCCAAGACCGGAGGGACCCTCTTCGAGACGCATCCAGACAGACTCGGTAGGGTCATCGCGGCCCTCAACAATGACTTCAGTACGCTGACCAACGGCAAGGGTGACCATGTCCGTCTGGTAAGGCTCAACAGCGACGAAATCGTTGGTGATGACGGTGAGGTTGTAGCCATCGATGGAGAAGAAGAGGACGGCCTCAGCACTGTGGTTGATCAAGCGAAGGAGATGCTTCTTTCCGGTCTTGAAACCGAAAGTTGCGAGGCCAGCGTTAGGAGTGCAAGTCTTCTCAGTCTTGTTGCAGGGGTAGTCGGCCTTGCCGTTGATAAGCATGTTGTTGGCGTTAGGAGGGAAAATCGGGCCCTCTCTAGATGCGTGGTAGACCTGCTGCAGGAGGTTCTCGTAGTAGTCGTGGAACCAGTCAGAAAGCATGACCGGGCCGACATCGATGTCCCATTCGTCAGTCGCGGGACCATGAATAACAATGGGACCGGACAGGCCGTTCAGGTATTGAGAGGAGTGGTGAGCGTGCCACCAAGTGGTACCGAAGAGTTCAGCGCGAATGCGGTAGGTGAAAGATTTTCCCGGAGCAATGGGGCACTGGCTGACGGTAGATACACCATCGTACCAAGGAGTCGCAGTCTGCAAGAAGCCGTGCCAGTGGATGGCAGTTCCCTCAGACTCAAGAGCGTTGTGAACGGTGACCTCGATGTAGTCACCCCAGTTGGCCTCGATGAGAGGACCGGGGAATTGGTTGTTGACGACCAACTAGAGCAAATCAGCATATGATCTCGCCAATGTGACAACTGCTCTTGCTTACCATCGGAGTCAGGACACCATCAGGCGCCATTGTAGTGTTGGTGATAGTCCAGTCATAATGACGGGTGATACCTGTGTTTGGAATCTCGCGTGGGTTGTATGGGTTTGTGTCATTTGTGCTCCTGTCTCCCCAGGGCCAAATCGATCCACCAGGCTTGGGGCCATCGAGGTAACGAGCCAAGTCAGGGTTATCGAGAGTACCGAGAGAGCTGTCGCCTGGTAGTAACGGTGTCAGTGAGCACAAGAGTTTGTATGGAGTAGGCATTGTGTACCGTTGGTGTCTGCTTGAGAAAGTGCGTTCTCGACTAATTTATTGACCTCATCGCTCTGCGCAGCAACGGATGCCGTGGCTGCCAGGGCAAGGGCGGAAATCTTGGTGAGGAAACCCATGTTGATTGGGGACAATGCACCTATGCACCTGTGCGTATTCGGGTGCGTGGGTGGCGGCTTGTACTACCGTCAACGAGTGTGGTGAAACGAGTGTAGGGACAAGGGAGTCGACGACTGTGCAGAAGCAAAAGAGAGCAATGAGAAGTCAGGCGATGGGTGATCATATAGACATTGACGATGTCTTAGCCTTCGCCTGGCCTGACCCAATTTGTGTACACCACGGAGGGGACGGATGGATCGGCTTGCAGTTGTCCTCATCTTTGCTAGACCGTGGGAACGGCGAAGGATTGGCATTGTGAGGTAGTAATGCCATGCATCTAGGTGAACCAGGTCAATGCGCTAACGGTCGAGGTGAATTAGGCTTTTGCGCCCTAGATGGGTGGCATACTCCCCATGCTCCCATGCAAAGCTGGAGATCTGCAAGTGATGAATTTGTGGCTGGGACGGCTTGATACTGCCCCTGCCTACCCTTGCCTGAAGGAGTATCCTTGAGCAAGAAATCGACAGTCGAGATGCCGCCTTCTCGCATGGCTTGTAGATTTCTTTGTTATAGCGCCATATGTGCGGTTGAGACATATCGGAGGATGCTATTGTTCCACGGTTGTTTAATTGTGTGGCACGATCGCTCGCGTCCCCGTGCGTTCATCTCCAGCTTCCAAACGGGCGCCGTTCGCAACGCCTTCGTCATTTGGGTGATGACAGGCGGGAAGCGGCAGCACGTTATGGTCTCAAAGAACAATCTGCTCTTCAGACATGTAATTTTAGTCGCAACAGCTTTGCAATCACATAACTGCCAGCTCATGTCCGCTTGTTGGGCGAGAGCGTCGTTGCGAGGCGACCAGGAATTTTGACTTCCACCCCTGGAGTCAATCTCAGAGCCGCAGGGCTCGAAACTCCACCCAGCCTATTGCTTCGGTGCATATAGCTCAAGTCTGGTCCACTCATGCGCGCCTGGGGCGGTGGGTTCGCCGGACCAGGGATCGTGCGGCGAGAGCTGGTGCTTGATGTGCTTGTGATCAATCACACCTCTCCAAGCTTCATGCCAGCGCTCGCTTTGCACAAGCTAGTCTCGGAGTCATGATGGCATATAGGAAGATATGCGGGTCATCATATACCAATTCGGGCAATTGGCACAAGGCTGTCGAGAGTGCCATAATTGCTTCGGACACATACCTTCATTCCCAGCTTCGTGTGAGCGGCTCGTTGACGGCTTGGCTGATCAATAACCAGGTATCGAGAGCATGAGAGTTAATGGGTGCAGCTGCAGGTCGCCTTGCGGTGGCTGTCGTGGGATGGTTTGGTTGGGGACCTGGGGTTGCTGCATCTTGGTATCCTCCATTGGCAATGACAGGGAACTCAAGTCACCCTGGCGACAGACGTCAGCTGCAAGGTGCCGACTTTCAAGGTGGTTGGTTTCTGTAGAGTATCTCCATGAATCCACCAGAAGTGAGGGTTCAACCGATGCTTTATGTCCTGTGGAAGCGACGCAAACTTGCGCAGACATATCGCAAACTTGCTCGCCATGTCTCTCATCATCTTCCATATTATTGTTATACAACAGTATACCAACGGTTGCACAATATCTTTGAGACATCGCTTGGCATTTCTGCTCGAGCACAAATATACAATTGAACCGCATGTCATGTACATTAGAGATACGCCGTCCATCTTGCTGTCCGATTGATCGACCTTTGCACTCTCGCCACCACTTAACAAGCTCCCGAAGGCCAAGCTACCAAACGTTGCCTAAAGATGCATGCTAGCAACCAACAATGGACTAAAGCTATCGAAGGCATTACCACAAATTCAATCTACAAGAGATGATACACCAGAGCAGATCTCGCCTCCAACCACAGCGTCCAACCTACCCGGCACAGCAAACCAATAACCTCACCCTCTCAACCGCCTCAGAAAAAGCAAGGCCAGCCTCCGTAATATACTAAAACCACACTCTAAATCATCTCATGACGATGACGATATCTCTCACGCGAGGTGCAAGCGCTGCAAGGCCACCAACCAGCAAAGATCACCAACCAGCAAAGATCCGCAACCGCGTGTAACAGGGATCCTTGCTCGCATATCGCCTTGCATGCATGCATAAAGTGTGCATGCGCGGAGGCGCGGAGGCTTTGCTGCATCTTCACGAAGAAGGTGGCTCGGGTGGCTGTCACCACAGCTACAGCTTTGCGCGTCTGCAGAGAGGACAACATCATTGCTTGCTTGGAGACTGGGAGAGAGTTTCTGAAGACCAAGGTGAAAAAGCAAAGGGAACCACACATGCTAAACACAACAGACGCAAACCTGCGAAAGCTCCCCCGAAAGCCCAACCTGAGCGGGGCATAGATCAGCATCCCCAATACCTCCACCTGCCTCCTCGTCCATGCGCACATGTCAAATAACCACTCCACGTATTTAGGTACCCTTCGCATCCATCTTACCAAGAAGTCCCAGCCTTCCAAACCCTACAAGAAATAGAGTAGTGAGGGAAGTAAATAGACGCCCATCCAGCCCCGTCGCTCCGAGCAACGAAGGCTAATAAGGTAGGAGGTACCTAAGGAACCGCCCCCGCCCCCATGCATATGCAAGGTACCTAGAAAACGCCACAGCAAAAGCCAAACCCAGCCCTTTCTTTCAAGAGAGAGAGAGAGCTGTCAAAGTGGTGAAGAGGAAGTGAAAGTGAACTCGAAAAGTCTCCAGCCTCTTATCGGTTTTGCTGGGATTGATCACTTTCGCAAGAGCGAAGTAGAAAAGAAAGTAACCTGCCACCTTCAAAAAATCTCAACAAATGATGGTTCTCTTGGTAAGGCACTAGGTTCTCTCAAGCGTAATATCATCCAAGTAAAAATGGCTGGGGGCTTAGACTTCAAGATGTCACTTCCAGATTTCGCGGTATAGAATGCGGTAAAAGAAAAGACAGGAGGAGGAAAGAGAAGGGGAAAAGAAACATGACCAGCATTAACATTTGTGTCTGTCTCCAGCGCTTGGTGAATGGGCGCTCTGAAGAAAAATTCTCATGTACATCCGACCATCAAACCAATCCAAGCATCCATTCCGTCCATCACATGATATCCACAAAGAGCAATTTGCGCGGGGACGGGGGGCAAAATAAACAAGTAAGAAAAAAGAAATTCCTTCAAAAGCGCCGCCGTCATTCCCAAAAAAATGTTTCGTCGGACCATCGTAAAGCTCCAAGGTTGTGAAGGGGGGAATTCCTCCTCCTGCGAGCTGTGATGGAGTTAAGACGACGAAAGAGAATACGAGAAGCGGGAATCGAAAGGAGAAAACGAAGTGAGGGCAAGAGAAATGCAGAATCAACAAAAAAAGACGAGAGGAACAAAAAAAGCAAGACCAGAGCTCATCTCAAGAGTCATCACCGCTTCTTGGCAGCTCCAATATGCGTTCCGTGGACTTTACTGCCAAACAGCAAACTGCTCCTGCTCTCCTGCCAGTGCACCGCGAGCGGTGACAGGTGCAGCATCATGAGCGTGCGGCTCGATTTGCCGTTGGCGGCCGTGCCTCCCAGGGAGGATTGGAGGAGGTAGGTCAGCTGTGCAGAAATACATTGTTAGCTGGTCATTCTATCGATAATATTGTGCGATTTCAAGCGAGAGAGAGAAAACATACCTTGGAGTTACGATAAGGCACGTGCGCTTCTCCCTTCCCGCTACCAAGCGCGGCGATAACGTCGCCCAAACTCGATAGCGACTTGTTGATGGCTTGTGTTTCCTTCATGCGGCTGCCCTCGGCGCCAGATTGCTTCAGGCGCTCGCTACCGGCCAAATCGACCAGGTTGAGCACGCCTTCGCTGCTCTCGCCCGTGGAAGGGCAGGAGCCCTTCAGGGTGAGCATGAAGATGCTGTGACTACGGGATGAGCGCTCGTTGGCTTTTGTGGCTGCCACGCGACGGTTCTTGGCTGCTGTGTCGAGGAGTTGGTTGACGGCTTTGGTCGTGTAGGCCGTTGCTTGGTCGGGGCTTTGTTTGTCGGCTGGCACGTCGGCTGCTGGGGGCCAGGAAGCATCGTCGCTTGGGGGAGGCCAGATGGCTCGCGCGGTGAGGTTGTTGACTGTTGTCTTTCCTGTGATGGGGTCGTGGTGAATTTCGTGCTTTTCCTTCTTTTTGTTGCGAGCAGCGCCAGCGTCGTCGTCGGTGTCCCAGGTTTTGGCATCACCAAGCAGATCGTTGATCATCTCGTTGTAAACTTCAACAAAGCTGGCTTCGACAACGTAATCCCAGCCTTTCTCCTTCAAGCGGCGGATCTCAGACAAGAGATGGGAAATCGATGAAGGAATGATACCTTCGGCATCAGACATACCATATGTCTTGCCACTGCCCGTTTGGCCGTATGAAAGAATCGACACGTTGTATCCATCGATGACACTCTGAACGAGATCTTGACACTCCTGGAAGACTTCGCGGTTCGAAGTTCCCGACGTGAACACACGGTCGAAAGCGTACGCATGTTTCTCGTTCCTCTCCTTGCCCGTGACGGAGAATGTTGTTGGGGCGTGGACGACCATCTCCTTGGTGCCTTCCAATGAATCAAAGTCCGGATATTCGACTCTTGCGGGATCTTTCTCGTCTCCAAGCAAAGGCCTTGTTCTCACAAAGACGCGAATGTTGCCTTTCAATTCCAAAATCGTTGCATTGAGCTTTCGTCGTAGCATCTCCTCCCTTCGCAGGGTTTCAATGGTCGCTTCTTTCGCAGCCACGGCATCGGCAAGCTTCTCGCTCATACTTGTGAATTCCAGACTTTGCGCTTCTTGGTTGCCTTCCAGAAAGTGTGCTTTTGAAATGAGACTTTGCTTCTCCTGTTCCAACGCAGCGCTCTGGCTTTCCACTGAAGTAAGTTGCTTCCGTAGGCTATTCATGGTCGCGTTGCCAGCTTCCAGTTGTGTTTGCAAGGAGGTAATGTTGTCTTTCAACGCTTGGACTTGGTCTGCTGATTCAGCTGCCCTGCCTTCGTCTGCGTTTCGCAACTCTTTGAGCTCATTGTGCAATTTCTCGATCTCAGCGGAGTGTCTCTGTTTGACTTCATCCAGTTCTTCCCAGTGCTGCGAGGTGAGATCTGCTATTTCGTCGCGTTTTTGCTTCTCCATCTCTTCCTTGGCTTGTTTGATCTCTTTCTCAAGACCTTCAACCGCATTCTCGCCATCTCTTTCCAATTTCTGCAATTGCTTCTCATGTTTCGATGTGATGTCGTGGGTTTCCCTCTCGTGTCGCCTTTCGAGGTCCTGGATCTCCCGTTCATGGTCACGCCTCGCTTGTCGCAGGTCGTTCGTCGTTGTGTGAAGATCGTTGCGCGCTCGCTCGAGGTCGGCAGAAACTGATTTGCTCGAGGTTGAGAGGTCGAGATTAAGTTGGGTGAGCTCTTGCACTATCTGCTTGTCAGTACTCCAATATTTCCGGAACCTTGGATTGAGCACGCACCTCGGCTCTTGTATAAGGATAACGATTCCTCAAGCGCGGTTTTCGAGTCGGCGGCGGAGGCAAATTGGGTGCGGAGCATGGCGTACAATGACTCCTAATCACTGTTAGTGCCCGTTTCAACGCATTTGCATGAACTTTGACTTACCATGTCCTCGAGTCGACCTTTGGTATCCCAAGCTGGAACAGATGTAAGCGTCTCTTTGGTCAAAAATACCGGTCTCGGTTCTTTCCTGCGCCTCGCACTTGTGGCGGGCGTGTGCATGCCATGATTGGATGGTTTGTGCTTAAAAGGAGAAGGGGTTTGAAGTGCTTGGGAGGATTTTGCGTGACGGAGATTGGGGGTGCAGGAAAACTTCGGGATCTTAGACGGCGAGGCTTCCTCTCTGATATGATCGAGGGAAGGCTGGTGACGCGTGCCCGAAGTTTTCCGCGCGTGTTTGGGGGTGAGGGAGAGTCCAGCAAACGCTGTACTCAGGGATATATTGCGAGATGGCTGAAGCGTTGTAGACTCATTCTTAAGCGTAAGAGAAGACTCGCGAGATGACGGAGCATACTCGGACGAGGTTTCTCTACTTCCACAGTCGGTGGTGTACGAACCAGAGTGTTGAAGCCTGGATTCGTCCAACTGGTAGTGTTGACGCAGATCTCCGTGTGTTTTTGTCTTGCGCAGTGTGATCTTTCCGTTGTTGACAGGGGCGAGAGAAATAGTTGGTGTACCTTTACGTTTGCCCATGACACCTGTTTCGGCCTCATCTTCTGTTTCCATCGCAGGTTCCGCAGCAGCCGCTTGTTGTTGACGCGCAGCTGGTCGCATATTGGTTCCGCGGGTGCCAGGGCGGACACTGCTGTTGGAGCTGCTCGTGGATGCATTCGACGTGTTGCGGTAGCCATTGACTCTGGAACCTGCCAGGCCAGTCTTTGAATGTTGCGGTCTCGAGCTGGTCGTTTCGCCTGCGCGTTCGGCGAGTGTCTTTCGCTTCGTCGGCGGTTCGGGTACTGTTTTTGCGCAATGTTAGCGACGCCATGCTGCTAGCCAATGCCTCTTGCGCGACGACTCACATCCGGTCGGCTTGTGCTTTGTGGGAGCCATGTTGCCATCTCTTCCACTGCGGGCATTGAGATCGCTCTGGCTCGTCTCCATCAGAGTCCTTCCACCACCCGACAAGGCTGCGGGCAGCCTCGAAGGAGGCTTGAGACCTGAAGGGCGCATGTTTTCAAGCTGAGATATCGGGCGGTCCATGGGAAGAATCCAAATGTGATTCTGTGCGATGTTTTGGAAGCCAGTCTGTTGTGACAGTATGGCTGCTAACATTTAGGCCATGTCGCGCGATTCGTGTGGTGTGGATTGATGGTAGGGTCCCTGGTTCTTCGCAGTGAAAGTCGATTGTTTGGGGTAAGATGTAAACAGTCGCGAGGGCGGGATGATCCGCGGCCGGGGTGTTTTCAAGTCGCAGAAGGACGCGAAACCACTACATCTACATGTTGTACATCAGCGAATGAATCTATGCTTTGGATTTCGTTGGTAAAAATACTTTTGCTAGATATAGCACAATTTCTCTGAGAAGCTGAGTCTTGTGGGCTTGTTTGATAGCCATAGAGTCGCGTCTTCTTCACTCGCGACTAGCCTGGTATGGACATGACATTTTAAGGGTTAGGGTTGCGGTAACAATCATCTTCGAAATCACGACATTGTGTCGCATTTGCTGGTTCCAGCATCCACAATGGACCATATATGGCGAGCATGGGGTGCTTGTGTTTTTTGTATTGGTTTGGGCTATATTGATTGTGATGGTGGTCGAGAGTAAGTTGGATTAGCATTGTACATCAAAGACGTCTGGATTGTATGCGGCTTTCGACATCCAACATGCAATCAACATCATGGAGCAAAACATATACATTTCCACATATCACACGGCTCTCTCCGATTAGTAGAACAGCTCGATTCATGCTGTAGAACAGAGCGACAGTACCTGTATGGTATAATAGTCCCAACACTTGGCCATTGCACTGGCGCTCCGACGCAAGTCTACCATCGGCCATGAGCGCAGACTTGCCCCTGGTGATACGGCAGACAGAAGAGCAGTAGCAACTGCACGACAGATCTCAACATCACATCCTTCACCAACAAAACCCAAAGCAATACGGCCGGGAAGATGAGAATGCCCATGCAACAAAGTGCATCAAGCCCTACCATATCCCTCCGAGCAGATGCACATGTGAGATCCTTTAGGCATAAACCTACATGAATGTCCATAGATTGCCATTAGAATTGGCGTATCTCGCCTGGGAGCGCCTCCTCCTCCTTCAAGAGCGCACGTGTGTTTCCCATCACTCCATCACATGTGTTTGTCGAAAACAGCCGGCTGCAAGGCGGGATGGAAACAGACAAGCGTGGGACATGCCGGGGAGGCCTTCAGGTTTCTGACCCAAGGGCCGTGGGCTTGTTCATGTGCCAGACGCCACACCAGCGTGCGGCGTTCGGCCATCGTCATGCCACTTTCACATGTTCTTTTTGAACAATATTGCCTGTGAATTTTTGACTAATCCGCCCTGGGTTTGCCTCGCCCTTGTCCCTTACCTTTGCACCACCACACCCCCATCTCTTCTGAGGTACAAACCAACAACAGCGCAACAAACCCCACCGTCTGTCCGACTTCCGAGTAAAAGCCTCCACCCCAAGACTCCCAAAGCACCGAAGACCAAGCGCCTCGGAGGACTGTCCGCGTGCGCGCGAGCAGAACACCGCCTCAACCAGAAATTGGCCGCTAAAACCACCCGACCGAACTGACTAACCGACCCACGACGTCGTCTGCCGCCGTCGCCGCCTCCGCCACCGCAGCCCGGCAGAAACAACAAGTGTTCGGCAGAGCGATAGTAGTCGTGCAGCCAGCAGCGACAGCAGCAGCAGCAGCAGCAAGCACCGCAAACGCCGAGACGACGCACCTCTGCAGAAAGAAGCCTTGCACGTCTTGGTGACTGCATATCTACCCAATTTAGCCTTTTCTCACTTCCACGACGAAACGCACTTTTAGCTGGAATTTATACCGCGTCACCTGTTGTCGCTCGGGGTATGAGTGAAGAGGATGGAGAAATACGGACAATATCGTGATAAAGGTTAGAGAATAACCGCACCCTGGTATTTCGCCAATTTCACTGAGAATATTCGCTGATCATTTACATTGCAGGCTCCGGCATTGCGCCTTTCTTTCCCGTTTCGACTGGAGATGGAAGCTCTCCATTGCTTTTCCCGTGGCGTTTGGTATGTCGACACACTCCCGCAAGAAGATGCAGCTCAAACCGGACTTCGAATTAACATATATAATCACAGTTCGTCTTCTTCCTGCGCATACCATTCCTCCTCTTTGCTGGCTTCATCTGGTTCGCTTTCATCCAATGGACTCCTCCCGGAACTCTCTTGCGCAAAGCAAACCTTTGGTGCATCATTGGCATCCCCGGCATTTGGTGGGTTGACCTCCAAGTCGACGGAGTACGCAGAGGGTAAGTTAACCAAGCAAATAAAGAAACAACTCACCCCATCATCCCTCAAACCCACTAACAGCCCCCCTCCAGATCCCTAGGCAAAGCCGGCGCCACCCACATGCCCAGCGCCGGCTCCATAGTCGCAGCCTCCCACACCTCACCCCTAGATATCCTCTACCTCGCCACAATCCTCGACCCAATCTTCACCCAATCCTACCCAGGCAGCAAACTCGTCCGGCCCATCTCCCTGCAAGCCGCGCTCCTCTCCTGCTTCACCGCACCCCAAACCCACCTCCCCCCTCAAGGAACCAAAGAAGCCTCCCAACTCACGACCCTCACCACCATCACCTCCCAAAACCCACACCGCATCACCGTCGTCTTCCCCGAAGCAACGCCCTCCAACGGCCGCGCCATCCTAGCCCTGACACCAGCCCTCCTATCCGCCTCTCCCCGCACGAAAATCTACCCCGTCTCCCTCCGCTACACGCCCGCGGACATCGTGACGCCCCTCCCCGGCCTCCTCCCCGCCTTCCACTTCGTCTGGACCCTCCTAAGCAGCAGCACGCACTGCATCCGCACGCGCATCGGCGCCGTAGTCCGCAACCCGCCCGCGGACGCCGTGGCAGAGCAGCGCGGCTCAAACGGCGCCAAGAGGTCCAGCACCGGCAGTGGGTATGAGGCGAATTACTTCGACACGCTGAAGAGCAGCAGCAGTAGCAGCGTTGACGATGTTGACGAGGATGGTTTGGTCGAGCCAGAGAGGAAGGTCCTCGATATGGTGGCGGATTCTCTCGCGCGGCTGGGGAGGGTCAAGAGGGTTGGTTTGGGGGTGAGGGAGAAAGCGAGGTTCGTCGAGGTTTGGAAGAGGGGGAGCAGAGCGCGGAGGCAGTGAGTGGATGTTGGCTGGTGTTAGTTTTTGAGCTTCTGGGAAGGGCTTTGTGAGGGAATCCAAAGGGCAAGCGAGAGAGAGAGAGAGAGAGAGAGAGAGCGAGCAGGCAAAGCAGGCCCTTAGCTCGGGTGCAAATCGTGGCCCTTCTTTCCACAGCAGCTCATTCTTCTTTTCCACCTTCCGAGTCCCCAACGATAATAAGATGGGATAGAGGTAATCTGCACACAGATTGCCCAGAACTTCCCCTGCTCCACCTTGTCGGTGGGCGGCCCCAGTCTCTTCGAAAACTTCACAGGGAGGGAAAAACCAGCAAAGTGCACCGCCTTTCTCTGCCAGCTCACTAGAAGGGGTGTTGGAAGCAATTTACTTTACATAGAAAAAGTCGATAGATAGGTGATAAGGTGGGCATCTTGAGCAAGAAATTTGAATTTGTACATTGAGAACGGTCTCTTCTTTCCCTCCTTCCCATTGACCCTTTACACTTTTCCACCATTTGATTTGAGAGGTCGATTCTAAAAAAAAAAAAAAAAAAAAATAAACAAAACAAAA
>JAPHCH010000115.1:0-102528 GCA_030772445.1 Cladosporium sp. MBC 237
ACTTTTCTCAATAAATTAACTATATTATTCATTTTAGACTATCAAATTTATTAAACAATTTGATAAATTTTTATAAAACCTAAATTAATTTTTACATTCAAGCTAACTAAATCCTAATATTGAAATATACATTAAATAAATAGTAACATTATATTAATCTTTAATAATGAAAGTATCAAGTCTAAATATTGATTTTTATTCAAATATAAATCCTTTTTTCTAATGATAAGATAGAAAGTTGAATCAAGTTATCTAATGACTTTATTTAAACGAGTCAACTTAATATCCAAAGTAAATAACTCAATCAACTAATATTCAATACAGAATAACAGAATTTATTATACAACATTAAGTTAATCTAACAAAATCTATTCAGATTTCAAATTTCAATTGTTCAATACTAATTGATTAAAAACTAATAAAACACCCATAAAACTTGATATGAATAAGTACAATCAGATCTAGAATACGGGAATAGATGCTGCACCGCTGCTTCACCGCTAAGAGAATGGATTGCACGTTCAAATAGTTAAGTTATCTATACTTCGCTCGTGCTTCGTTCCTAACTTACTAGTATCTTTAGGGGCAGAGGATCGAAATTAGTGTTCGGCCGCCGAGAGAAAGAAAGATCAAATTCATTCGTGGATAACGTTAAGTTATAAGTTATGTTAACTTACATGAATCTGCTGCTTGATTTGCTACAGATCAGTTAACTTAGCTAGCCAATGTAAGCTCCATAACTTACCGTGACGCTTGAAAGCTGAGCTTTAACATGGGACATCGAACAGAGAGAGCAGCCATTCGCAAGTGAATGCTGAACTGAAGGGTTTATCGATATGGAAATTTCAAAGCGAACCGGATTCAACTGATTTACCAATTAGATGAGAGTGTGGAGTGCTGGGTTCAGAACCATAAAATGAAGATGACAGACAAGAGAATCTATAAGCTATTGACAACGCATGCGTGCTAAATCCAACTCGATTGATTTGACGAACGAAACAACCACAAAAATGAAAAATATGAAAACTCCGCTGACACCGCGTGCGGTGACATGCTGACCCGGGTAACATTTTGAAGCGACATAGAAAAAACAATGTTGACATTCTCCTTGCTTCTTGAAACGTGCATACATCCTCCAAAGTTTATTTAGCCTGCCCGTAATTGTACACATCGGGGAGCTTGGGAGGCCTCTCCTCGGAATGGTCCCTGTAGCCCATGCTAGCTGCGCCATGGACCAGACGGTCAGAGCTGTGGTCGCGGTAGTGTTCGTTCGGGCGGCTCAGACTGCGGCCAAAGTGGCTGTCACCAGAGGGCGATTCTGCTCTGTGTGGTACAGCGTCGTAATGACCCTTGTTATCTCTGCTGGTGCCGAAAGGCGAGTCGGAGACGATGGGAGCCTTGTAAGTGGTGTTCTTCTGGGCCATGTCGTCCATCAAGAGCGAGTTGCGGGCATCGAGGGGTGTGAGGTTGTCGAGATCACGAGCAAGCTTCTCCTTCTCGGCTTCTTTGCGGGCTTGACGGTGAGGGTTCTTCTTGATGCAGAAGATGAGGGCGTTGACGGCGATGAGAATGGCAAGGACGCCTGTCAGAACACTCTGCACCACAATGAGAACAACACCAGTGACGGTTTTGGTGGTGCTGTCAACGCCAAGCTCCTCGACGAATACCAGAATGCAAATGACGGAAAGCACGCGAACGGTCTGGATAACGCAGTTGATGATGTTGCTGCTCTTCAAGCTGAAGGGGCGAGCCCAGAGGAGCAGGCAGAGCATGAGTGCCTCGACGATAAGCTGACCAGATGCCTGGATAAGACCGTTGCTTTGGGCGCCAGCGATGACGCAGCCGCGGACGAACATGTAGATGATAACGGGGATGAAGATCCACCAGTAAGACTTCTTGTAGTTGTCGTAGAAGAGAGAGTAGCGAACCCAAATCTCCTTGTCTTCGTAGAGGTTGCTAGCATCTCCGAGCTGCTTCTTGGCCTCGCGTGCTTTGGACCAGATCTGGAAGGTGAACCACCCAAGGAGAGCGGTGAATAGTCCAAGCGACACACCAGCAAGTACCTTGGCAGCCCAAGAATCGCCGTTCGTAAATTGGTAAATGCAATACAAGGTCCAGATGCCGTAGAGAAGGAGAATCAAATTAGTAATGGCTTTGGCGAGGCGCCACCAGTAACGCTTGCGCCATGACTCCATCGAATGCGGAAGTGGTTTCATCATTGACCAGGCTTCAAGAATGAGCTTGAAGAGCAGGATAAGAACGATAATTGCGGCGACAACAATGGCAAAACTCAGAAGCAGGGTCATGAACGTGTTGGGTGCCGGGATCTGGAGCTGTTCGACGTAGCCCTGAATGTCCTTGACGAACTTCTGGTTCTTGCTCTCAGGCTCGTCTTCTTGGGATCCAGAAGAACCAGCATCATCGCTGCCGACATTCGTAGTCTCGCCATCAACGCTGACGCTGGTGCCATCTCTCAAAAACAGGAAGGCACCCTCGACAGCGCGCTTCTTCAGACTTCCAGCCTGGGAGCTGTTTGCGCCGCTCGCGAAGACCAGAGTAGCATTCTTGAGATATTCGTAGTTGTTTTCGGTCAGGTTACCGCCTGTGGCGGCGCGGAAGTTGTCAATAGATTTCTGCATGCTGTCCCACTGAACAAGACCCGTACTGAATCCGAAGTTGCTGCTGAAACTTTGATAGACGGTGGGATATTTGACGCTCATCATTCCACTCAGCGCCATACTTTGGAACCAGCCAAAGACTTCGCCGAATGTCGGAGATGGAGCGGCAGCACCAGGAGTTCCGGCTGCTGACAAGGCAGAGAGACCGGTAAGCGCCAAGGAGGCGCCTGCAATACCGGCAGCAACATACTGGACGGCTGGCATATCCATAGACTTTCCATTGCCAACGGTAGACTGGACACAAGCCAGCTGTGTCTTGTCGTCGTCCCTTGTGAGATACATCTGGACCATACCATCCAAGTCGGGAACCGAGAAGGCTATTGAAGGAATCTGCTTGGCGAACTCCTCAGGTACGGTCTGCTCGCCGTGTGATGCGAACTTTGCGGCAGGCACTGACTATAGTCAGCTCATGATTCTGCCAGACTTACTTTTTATGCTGCACATACCTGGACACATCTCTTCCATTCCTTCATCGCAAGGACTGAACTCTCTTGAGTAGACCTCTTTTCCGTATGCTGTCACCACCAGGTTGGCCGTCACATTTTGTGCCGATTTGCTTTCTCCGGCCACGTCGAATGTGAGTTTGCGTGTGTTTTTGTTGTATTGAACATTGAGTTTGTCGACCTGAATCTCACTGTCGTCCAAGCATGTCGTGAAGCCGTTTGTGCTGAGGACGTCTTCGGCCCAAACGCCGGTACAGAAAAGGGCGGCAGCGGCCCAGGCCCGCATGCCCGTGGATGGGCGCATGGTTGTATGTGTATAGGCTTACGCCTTCAGAGCGCTGGCAGTATGAGGGTTCCCAAGCTCTTGATCAAGTGTATTCGGAAAGAGGCGATTTTCAGTATATGCTCGGCGGTGTGGTCGGATGCAAAGGGAAGCGACCTCCACAACAAGGTGTTTCAGATTCGTTCCAGAAAATGCGTAGCGATAGCGAGCGTGGGAAAAGGAGAAAAGTGAGTTTGTAAGGGAAAAGCGAGAGACGGTATGAACAAAAGGAACACCTGAGAATGCTGCGTGGATAAGAGTAAAAGGTACAGGAATGCGTGTATCAGAAAGGCGCAAAAGAACAGGGAAACGAGTGTGTAGGTTCTAAGCAGACTGCGATGGCACGCTGGGATGCAGGGCTACAACACGAGATGAAGGTGGTTTGATGACTAGGAGCAGACGACCGGGGTCGAGTGGTCGCGCTGCCCGCGCCGTTGCTCGCCCCTTGCCTCAACAGGCCTAGTGAAGACGGCTATTTTTAAGTGAACTTCCGATGGACCTCTTTCTCCGTGGTCTCGCCCGTGGGAGTCGAGAGTTTGAGAGGCAGGCCACGAGCTGGTCATTACGCGGACATGGCAAAGTGAAGCCCATGCAAGCCTTCCCACTGTTCAGCCGACCGAGTCGGTAGTTGTTTATCTCGCTGTATAGCTGAAGGACCAGGTTCATGAGGCTCTCAATCGTCAGGCACACAGCATCCGCCACCGAACCTCAGGGCGCTTCTCACACGACATGTCGCCCTGTAGGGTGCATGTGAGAGCCACGCGTGCCATCGCTGGTGGCGTCGTCTAAGCATACAGATATAGGAGCTGAGGGCGTTGAAGGCGTCGTGGCTGAGCGGCCAAAGGAAGCATCGGTGCGTGCCGCATCGCACCGTCTCAGGGTCAAGGTTACCTTTTGCTGTGGTGGTGGATGGAGAGAGGCCCGAGTGAGGATGGGGGCACAGCAAAAGATATCTCAAGCTCCAAAGTCTTGTTCAGCTGATGAGTCCCCGCAGATCACGGTCCTTGTCTTGCGTTTCACTTGGTGCAGCTTGTCGCCAGCTGAAGCATCATCGAGTATGGCCAGCCAGAATGGGTGAACAACGTCGGTGCAGTTCACGCCGATCGCCGCTGACGGTGGTGATGTGATAGGCGACTCTCTCAGGCGCTAGGCCACTCTGCAACGCTGGCACGTTTGGTCAAAAAGTATGTCAAAGTATGTCACTATCTCTCCGCCTGTTCGCGTGCAGGCGACCTGATTACCCACAACATACTTCCGGAGTGGTCGTTGTCCCAACACAGCCTCGCGTGCTGACATGACGTCCGCTGCGAGACTGGTGAGAGTGGCATAGTTAGTGGGAAAAGTTCTCCCCGGCCACGCGTCTGACAACTGTACCATCGTGTTCTGAACACCTTATACTTGGATACATTGGCCCTGCTATACTCTGCTAGCCCAACTTTTACGAGATCACTTACAAGCCATACATCCGCCGCGCAGCCCTAGAATCCGCCTTACGAAGCTTGCCGGCTAATCCCATCCGGCCATCCGAATCATGTCTCTCTGGGCCATCGCCGACATTCACATCTCCTACAAGAGCAATCGCGAGGCTATCCAATGCCTCAAGCCACGGCCAGATGACGGTCTCATCCTGGCCGGCGACAGTACGCACAGCATGTCTTGCCTATCAGCTTCCAGCAAGATGCTGACCTTTCAATGTAGTCGGTGAAACGATGGAGCAGCTGAACGAAGTGTTCGACATTGCAACGAGATATTTCAAGCAGGTTTACTGGGTACCCGGTAACCACGAACTCTACTCGTCCGGCCATGCGAAGGAGCACGAAATGCACCTGAGAGGCGAAAGTAAATACATGGCCTGTATTCTCGCAGCCAAAAAGTGGGGCGTCCTCACCCCTGAAGACGAGTTCACGACCTGGGACTACACCGATGCCAATGGTGTCAGCCAGTGTGCTTTGGTTTGTCCCATATTCACCCTCTACGACTATTCTTTTCGCCCTGCCGATGTCTCGCGCGAGAAGTGCATCGACTGGGCATTGGAGCACGGTATCAACGCCACCGACGAGCATTTGTTGCACCCAGATCCTTATGGTTCACGCGACGAATGGTGCCATCGCCTCGTCCAGCAAGCCGAAACCAAGTTACAAGCAGCCGCAGCGACTGGAATTCCTCTGATCATCATCAACCACTGGCCTTTACGTGAAGATCTGGTGTTCATCCCTCTGGTTCCTCGCTTCAGTCTATGGTGTGGAACAAAATTGACTCAAGACTGGCACCTCCGCTTCAACGCCAAGGTTGTTGTGACTGGCCACCTCCACGTCCGCAGAACAGATTGGATTGACGGCGTGAGGTTCGAGGAATGCAGTTTAGGCTACCCGAAGCAGTGGCAAGAGGCCAAAGATTCTGGCCAAGACGTGAACACGATGATGAGGGAGATTCTTCCGGGTCCACCAACTCCTGAAGCAGGAAAAGAACCTCCCACGGATTTCAGACGATACCGGTAGAGGGAAGGCTGGGCTAGGTGTCTGCCTTAAGACATATCAGCATTGTTTACTGCCGCACAATTCAGATGCAGCAATGGTGATTTGCCTAGCGCCTCGCTCTCCTTGGTTTCAAGCGATATCTTACTGGACTTCGTACGCCGATGCCTTCACTTATCAAGAGCGCCGTCGGCCGCCTGCTCGCTCATCATGCAGCAATCCTAATTCAATGCAACAAGACGCTTGATTCCTATTGGTGCCAGGACTTCTCGGAGTGCCCCCACGAGACGGAGCATACGCACATGGATAAGCCTGGAAAACCCTTTTTACCATGACCTCTACGGACTCACGGGATAGTATGAATCAGATATCTCTCCAATGACATTACAAGAGATTATCTCCATCGATCTGCGGCGGTTCACTTTGCCACAAGGCCAATGCTCGTATCCGATGTCTCCATTGTCAAATAATTGTACAGGCACTTGGCGCCATGTCCAGCTTATCAGGGCGCTGCAAGCCTTGATCCCCCCATTGCTGCATTGCGAGATGAAATAGCTCCGACTGCCTCTGCCGACTAGACATGAGATAATCCTTTCCTCGCTTTCGGCGGCTTTCGACCGTTTCTACCAGCCTCGCATCCCCGTCCTTGTCCGCCACCTCGTCCTCCTCGAAAACATACGACCTAGTCTCACAGTTCATCCAGCCAGTACCCGGGTTGCGAGATGACTCCTCCCAATCGTTGGTGAAATAGTGCAAGAACCCTCCATGCGTTACCAACACGACTTCGGCGTTCGTGTTGCCCGCTTCGACGAGCTCGCGAATTCTTTGACGCAAGAATATACGCGCATCTTGGGCACGAGCTTTGATGCTCTTGTTGTCCGGGCCGTATCGACTGCCCAACGCTTTCGAGTTCCAACCGTCTTTCACCAGTGAGAGATCCACGGGCCAATTGTTCTCGACCACGATATATTGTAGCACAGATGGGTCGGAGCCTGTATCGCATGAGTCGTCGGAGATCTCTTGGGCGTCCGGGAGGGCGATTATGTGTGGTTGGCATTTGCTATTCGAAGAAAGGGCCGGTTTGAACGTCAGGGATGCGGTGTGTAGTGTTCGACAAAGCGGCGATGCTACGATCATCGAAATCTTGGATTGATCAGGAAATGATGCTTTTCGAAGTGATTCGCACTGTTGCTCTCCAAGAGGAGTCAAGTGGGGGTCACGAAGGGCGTAGTCTCCGCCTCCTACGTTGTGGAAGCCTTGGCCATGGCGTACGCAGTGGATGATTGGGGGCATGTTGTTCCTTGGAGGCTGAAAGAGACGAGCGCAGATAGCAAGGAGTGAAAGAGTGAAAGAGAAGCCAGAGTGCTAGGAATGAGTATAGATTTATGATGGCAGGCAGAGTCAGCTCACGATTACTCAGTAACAAATCCGACACCATTGGCCCAGTACCCACTTCCACGACAATGCCCTTGGTATGACCAAGCATCGTTCAAACGCGGACGATTCTCAATCCACAAACGGCAGCCAAGACGCAGACTTTCGACCGGTGGCATCATCCGCAGTTCATCAACCAGCGTCGAAGAGGCAACATTTTCGAAAGCTGATGTTTCCCATAGGATGTTGTGACCAATCACTTGCGTCTACGCTAAACCCAAAAAGGCAGCCAAGCTACTAGCTTGGTAGCAAGTGAGGTTTAGTTCGTAGGGAATCCGAACAACCACTCTGATGTATATCCGCCAACAATCTGTCAGAACCAATGGACTTGCTTTGTCCCGCAGCAGGCCCATCTGTTCTATGAGCTAGCACTATGATATCTTCGAGCGGTTGCCGTCGATCGGCCAATGCTTACGATACGCTCTGGGGTCTAGTCTTGAGCATTAGCAATCATGCCTTGAACGTATCGTTTAACTTGACATGGTTGTGCTTCTTTCGTGCGATTAGTACCTCCTAACTACTGCAAAGCTTTTGGTGGTTTCAGATATCCCAGCATGATACGTTCAATGTCGACTTCAGATCTACCACCATCTCCTTTCCACAGGCCAGCTTCCATTAAGGACATACATGCCCCAAACGGCAGTAACACAGATCAACAGACCAACAAAATAGCCCAAGACAGCCGCGAAGATGATGAAGAAGAAACACTCCAGCTCCGCCTCGAGCGTCTCGGCCGCGAACGCCCAGCCATCTTCGCCAGCATTTGGCGCGAAACCATCTTCGTCTTCAGCATCTCCATGTCCCAACTCCTAACAGACTTCTTTGTCTCAGGTTTCACCGTCCTCCTCCCCACTCTGATCCGCGAGCTAGAAATCCCACAAGCATCCAGCGTCTGGCCAGCAACCGCATTCTCCCTCGTCATCGCCAGTACTCTCCTCATCTTCGGTCGTCTGGGAGATATCTGTGGAGGCTATCCGGTTTTCATGATAGGGCTGGCGTGGCTGCTTCTCTGGAGTATTGTTGCGGGCTTCAGTGTTGACCCGGTTATGTTGAATATCTGCCGGGCTTTACAGGGATTCGGACCTGCTGCTTCTCTGCCTTCGGGCGTTATGCTGATGGGTTCGTTATATCGACCTGGACCGCGCAAGAATCTCGTATTCGCAATCTATGGGACTTCAGCCGTCTTTGGATTCTTTGGAGGGATTGTCGTGGCAGGTCTCGTTGGGCAATTCCTGCGCTGGGGTTTCTTCTTCTGGATCGGTGGGATCTTGACGGCTATCACACTCGTCACGTCGTATTTCTCTATCCCGCACTCTCGACCAGAGAAAACGCTCAACAGCGGCGTGAAAATGGACTACCTTGGCGCCTTCACGATCATATGCGGCTTGATTCTCACAGTCTTCTCCATCACTCAATCAGCCCACGCACCTTCCGGGTGGCAAACGCCGTACATCCCAGTATGTTTCTCTCTGGGAATCCTCTCTCTCTGCGCCGCGGTCTACGTCGAAACCTACATTGCTCCACAACCACTACTGCCCCCTTCGATCTTCGCGACACCAGCCATCACACCTCTACTCATGGCCCTGTTCCTGCTATACGGCACCTGGGGCATCTTCTCCGTCTACGGCACCCTCTACTTCCAAAACATCATGGGCGCCTCACCACTTCAAGTCGTAGCCTGGTACGTGCCCCTAGGCATCGCCGGGCTACTTCTCAGCGTCTTCGAAGGTTTCTTCCTGCACATCATCCCCGGCAGAATCCTCCTTATAATCTCCGGCCTCGGAGCCCTAGGCTCCCAACTCCTCCTCGCTCTCATCCCACTCTCGGGAGGAAACTACTGGGCGTGGGTTTTCCCCGCCACGATTCTCAGCACCATTGGAATTGATATTTCCACCATCTACATGACCGTCTTCGTCACCACTGTCCTTCCCGCAGCGCAGCAAGGTTTGGCGGGCGGGTTGATCAATTCCACACTGCATCTTGGCGTGGGAGTCGTTCTTGGGTTGACGGATATTGTGCAGTCGATGACGGTTGAGGAGCAGGGGCTGGGGAGGAGTTATAAGAATACTTTCTGGTTTGGCGTGGCTGCCGGGGCTGCGAGTTTGGTTCTCATGGCCATTTGGGGGAAGCTGCCTGCGGCGAAGAGTGATTTGACGGCTGACGAGAAGGAAGAGATGGTGCGCGAGGCGGAAGAGTCGCGAACGGCTGTTCAGGACGAGACTGGTCTGCGGGTGTAGGAGCTCCTCGGAGGGTCATTGGCTGTCTTCTCGATTTCAAGTGTTAGAAAAGGGAGAAAAAGGCCCTTGAACAGATCATATAGAGAGCTAGACATTAGACAAGACCCGCATGTAGGCAGCATACTTTACTCAAAAGACTCGCCCTCCATCACACAAAATTACGCACGCCTCATCCCGCAACTCGCCAAACCTCCACCATGAAACCCTTCCCGCCCATCTGATGAGTCCCCAATTAGCCACTCAGAAAGCGATGGTTAGTCTGTGTGCTGACTTGTCTGTTCTACGACGTAAGCCGCCTCGACATACCATCACCAAACAGGCATTGCCCTTCCACAATCACGACAACATAGAAGAAAATGTTCAAACGTTAATGATCATTCATCGATTTCAAGAAGCGAAATAACAAAAACATAGATTTCGATCTGCGTACAGACAAATAACAAGCAAGGAAGAGCCGACACCTCCCAACCCAAGAATAGAAGAGAAGAAAAAGACGAGAGAAGAGAAACGAGAAAAGTTAAGTGGTTGTACCACCAAAACCCCACCACACCCAACCAACCAACCAAACCCCTCCACTCCGTTCAGAAGTGATGATGAAACGGGGAAGGAACACCGTCCTTGAGAAGAAAAGGGAAGAAAAAAAAAAGACCACTGAAACTCCGCAATCCCAAGGTTGATAGATCGCATATTCTATGTCTGCCGAATAGAGCAAAAACAAAAAAAAAAACACACATCCGTGACACGTTCGTTGAAACAGCTTCCTGAACTTGGCAACGAACGACACATTTTCCCTCTCTCGCACGTATCCAAATATACACATTATGTACACAATTTGGGGTCTCGACCGTCAGGCGGTGGGTGCTTTTTTCGAATTTTTTTTCTTAATCATATTGCAATGGAAAAATTCGTGTTAGATATTACTTCCTGGCATTCTACCGAGGCCGAGGCATGCCGTGGCCGGGTTGCTGGTGCATCTGGTGTGGCATTCCGGGACCTCCTTGGTGTTGTTGCTGCATGTGTGGGCTGGGACCGCCGTATAGTTGCTGTCGCTTTGCGTCGCCCATGTCGGGCGGTCCGCCGGACATTTCTGAGATTCCACGTCTGTGTTGCTGAGGTGGTCGTGGTCCAAGACCGCCAGGTGGAGGGCCACCGTACATGGTGGGGGCTTGTACTGATGGCGGCGGCATGCCACTTTGATTTGGCATGGTATATTGGTTTGGTCCTGGGCCAGCATTGTTGTGGACAGCGTGGAGATAGGGGTCTTCGGCATGTGCACTAGCAGGTGAGACGCCGATGTTGCCTGGTGAGTTCCAGTTGCTGACTGCGGCGGGTGAAGTGGCGGGAGAATCGTCGCTCCTATAGCTGCGTTTTGCGGAGGCGCCCGTTTGGGGAGGGTTCATCTCGAGAGCTTGCTGTGGGTGCTTCTTCAGGTGTCCCAAGTGCTTCTCGAGCATGCTCAAGAGACCTTCTTTCGTGAAAGGCTTCGGCAAAACGTCGTTCATTCCTAATCGGGGTTAACAGGAGTAGATGTTAATCAATCGACAGAGGAGCTTACCGTGTTGGAAATACATCGCGATGTCATCGCTGCGGATGTTCGAAGTCATTGCGATGATAGGAGTGTGATCGAATTGCCTAATAAGGTGTGTCGCTGACACGCCATCCAGGTTGGGCATAATGATATCCATGAGAACCAAATCGTACTTCGAGCCGGCGTTGAGCTTGTTCACAGCCTCGAGACCATCCAGCGCACTGTCGACGTGACATTGGAAGGCGTACAAGAATTTGCCACCAATGCGCCTACAGGTCTGATCGTCTTCCACAAGCAGGATTTGAGGTTGTCGAACCCAGCCTGGATCGACAGCAGAGCTCTTCTTTCGGCCTTCGGTTTGTTGCAGGACAGGCTCGGGAGCCTTAGGAGGTTCGACATATGGGATATTGTGAATGTGGCCGCTGTACATTGGGTCAATGCCCTGATTATTGCCGATGGGGTATACCATGTTGTCAAGATCGCCGTATGACATGGAAGTCGAGGAAGTTGCCGAGTGCGGTGCCGCGCCTCTGCTAGAGGACCGCGTGCCGTTGATCGGAGGAGGGGTCGTGTATGAGGCGTTCATGCGCATATGGTGTTCGTTGAGCTGCTCCAGTTTGTTGCTGTTCAACATGTGGTCGGCATTGACTTCGCTCAAAAGCTTGGAAGCATGCTGCAGAGGCGATGCGGGGACATCTTCCTCTGTGGCAGGCAGCTGGCGAGCTTCATTAGACTCATCAGCACTAACGCCATTGGGTGCGCCATTGGTGGTGGGTGGCGGAAACGGTATGTTGATACGGCTTTCCCTTCGTCTCTGGGCGTCGACAGATGTGAGGAAATTCATGACATATCCCATGACGTGTTCGTGGTTGACGACGGTCTTTTGCACGCCGATGAGCTCTTGCAAAAGCATTGAATGGTGCATGCTGAGCTCGTTGTATCTCTCCTGTAGCTGCTGCAGTTGCTGCTGAGTTGCAACGAGTTGCGTGTTGAAGAGGTCCATCTGCTGCGTAGGAATGATGTCGTCAGGCATAACGTTTGGCTTTCTTGGGGCTGGCGCCTTTCGTCTGATGTTGTCGAGAGCATCTTTGTTATTCATCTTGAAATCAGGGTGCTTAAACTCCCAAGCCTGCAAAAAGTCAGCCACGCACCGCAAAGAACAAGAGGGTTCAGGTCATACTCCGACGCCGTACGGCGATGTGCCGCCTTCTTCATTGTTATGGCGCACTTTGTGAAAGTCGTACTTGTTGAGCTGGCGCACGAAACTGGCGAAGTTGCTGTGCTTGAAGTGTTTCGGCAGGATATGCTTGGTGAATTTTTCATTCTGTGCGCCTGTTCAGCTGGTGTACTCTCGTAGCTGCTGTGTGATTGTTGTGTCCTTACCTCCAACACCACGAAACTGTCTCCTTCGTTTCCCCAGCGCACCACACTCTCGTCCTGTGGGTTCTCCAACATCCTGTAAAAAAATCATGGTGAGCATGCGCGCACGGGCGCGATCGCGGTCGGGTGCTTACTTGTAGAGTTTGCGCACCTGGTAGCGTTAGCAAGGGGATCTGAGACGCGCGCACTGCGATCGCACTTACAAAGTCGCTGGAGCTGTTGGCCGACTGGCCGGTGGAGTTTGCGTCCATGTTGGCGGTGTTTGTCGCGCGGCGCAAGCCTCTTGCGGCCTCGCTCAGGCTCTAATAGAGTGCGCGACTCTGCCTCGTGGCAGATATGGGCGAAACGGGGGAAGGGCGTGGCAGAAGGCAGGGCACGACGAAGGGTTATGTCATGTGCGTCCGATCCAGGAATAGGCGCGCGCCAGCGGGTTGGTACTGGGTCGGAATATAGAACAATGTAACAACAGGCTGAGTGCAGCAGTAATATTGGCGATGCGGCGGCAGGGCGAAAGGGCGATCGGTGGGCGCACTGCGGCGGGAGTGGATGAAGTTGAGACCGGGTTCAGGGCAGAGCAAGCCGAGAATGGGAGTAGTCGGGCAGCCGGGGCAGGGAGCGATGAGCTGGTGGCTTGAGAAAGCTACCGCGGCGGTGGAATGAGGCTGCTGCAGCGGGGGGACGGCGGCGACGGCGACGCGCGCGCACAATAATGAATAATAATAAAGATAATAAATACTAGGGGTGGCGATTCTGCTGCTGCTGCTGCTGCTGCTGCACACACGCAGGGCTGTCGGCAAGTGCTGTAGAGTGGGTGTAGGTAGCAGGTAGGTACGTGAAGACTGAAGTGCAGAGACAGAGCGTGGGGCTGGAAGAAGGAAGGAAGCAACAGCAGAAGCAGAGAACGGAGACAGAGACAGGCCGACGTCTAGGCGCTTTGGCTATGGCTCCTGTCGGAGGATTAAGATGCGCGATCAGTGGACGCGGACTGCGCTGGGCAGACAGGCGGAGCACAGCAGGGAGGGAGAGGGAGGGATGAGAGGCCGATGAGCACTACCGCAACGCAAAAAATGCCTGTCTCGACCAATACCACCGCCCATCGCCTCGCTCGCTCGCTCGCTGCAAAAACCGCCTTTGCCCTTTGCCTTCCTTGCGCGCTTGCTCGGTGGAGTTTGCCGGCCAGCGCAGCGTCTGGGAGAGAGCCACGGCTTGCCTTCAAGCCACCATGCTTCATTCAGTCTGATCGCCGGCCCGCCCGCATAAGGTATACCACTGGCCTGCTATCCCTACGCCGTGCTCTTGACCTCAGCCAGCTCACCAGCGTCTGCTCTGCTCTGCCGCTGGTCTTGCTCCAAACCTTCTCTCACTCCCCAAACTCTCTCCTCCTGCAACGTCGAGACTCCTTCCCCATTGGGCTCAACCTGCCTGGCAATCCCAGCTCCCAGCAAGTCAATCGGCAATCTGCTTGGATCTTCTCCCTGCCCGACTCCGAGATCTACCATTCTCATCTGCCATCGCAGAGCAGCAGCCTGTCTCCTCCCGTGTATGCCCTTGCCCTGTATCTGTACAAACCACTGGTGATGCCGTAACGGTGATCTCTGCACTTTCCCGTTCCAGCCTCAGCTGTCTCCTGTCACTGTCTATCTTCGTCCACCTCCTCACACACACTCGGTACATACATACTTCAACGTCACTTCTGCCCGTACACGCTCCGTGCTTGTCTGCAGGTGCCGACTAATGGGCCAGCTTCTGCCTGCGCCGTCTGCGCTGTCGACGGCCTCGTGCAACGTGCACTGTCGTCCTCTTCACGACCTGTAGGATGCCCTTCCGTAGCGAGAATGGCTGAATCAACCTTTTCCGAACCACGGCACACACGCTCGAAGAGTTGCACCTCGCCACGAGAACGCCGCCGCCACATCCACACAAACTATCCTGCCCTGCAAGCACTGCAAGGTTCCCGGCGATCTCCCTGAATCCCCTCTGCCAACCCTAGCGGCCTCGGGGCTTAAGCGAAGTCGCTGCAATCGGCCGCCGCTCGCTCCCGTTCACTAGTGCAATATCCCACGTCCCATCAGCCAATCAAATTCCCCCGACACTCGACATCATCTCTCAAGTGATGCTGCTTGCTTCGGTGACTTGCGTGCAGCCAAACTAACTCCATCTCTACTAGCAGCTACCTTTGACTCTATCAACCCCAGTCCCCTCTTCCCATACACACCATCCATATTCTTACCAAAAGTCATACCATCATCATGTTCGCCACACGCCGTTTCGCAACTGCCGCGCCGCGCGCCTTTGGAGCCGCCCGCTCGTTCCAATCTTCCGCACGCTTCAATGTCAAGGTCGGCGATGCCATCCCCAACATTGAGCTGGTCGAGACCTCTCCCGGCAACAAGGTCAACATCGCAAAGGAGCTCTCCGGCAAGGGTGTTATTGTCGGTGTCCCGGCTGCCTTCAGTATGCTTTGCATTTCCCCCCTCCTCCAATTCCCGCCCCGAGGCGTTGGTACTCGTCTCGTTTCGGTCGTGATGGCTGACAAGATCTACAGGCCCGGCCTGCTCCAGCTCCCACGTGCCCGGATTCATCAACCACCCGTCTCTGAAGAACGCCGGCAAAGTCTTTGTCGTTTCTGTCAATGACCCTTTCGTGTAAGTCTCTCTCGCGTATTCCCGTATCCTCATCTTCCCATCTGTCTGTCTGCACAGCCCGCCGTGGCATCCATAGTCCGAACCACATATCATCCCCCTCACAGCCCGACCGTTGAACAAAACATTCAACTCCTCTACCCCCACACCATCTAGACCGCCATGGATCCATGAAATCCCAAATCTCTAACTAACAACAAACCCTAGCATGGGTGCCTGGGGTACCTCCCTCGACCCCACCGGCAAGTCCGGCATTCGCTTCCTCGCCGACCCTCACGGCGAGTTGACTTCAGCGCTCGACCTGTCCTTCGATGGCGCTGCCATCTTCGGCAACGCCCGCAGTAAGCGCTACGCTCTCGTCGTCGAGAACGGCAAGGTCACGCAGGCCCACGTCGAGCCTGACAACACCGGCCTGAATGGTAAGTTCCATTTGATATTTTTCCTCCTTCCCTCCCGCCCTCGCCGCAAAGCCTTCCTTCAGAGTTGAGTTATCTCACACTGTCATGGAACGATCGAGATCCTCTCTTCTCTCCTCACTCCTCTCCCACACTATCACATCGCAACAAAAGCCCTCCCGGATATTCCTTTAAGCTAACCAATTCTTCCCACCTCACAGTCAGCGCCGCCGAGAAGGTTCTCGGCAGTGCTTAAGGTACCTCACCTCACTACTCAAGACACGTCCAACGGCCGCCTCCGCGTGAGTTGTGGCACCGCCTAGTAGGCCTCCACAGCATGGCGCCGCCCAACACGTGCGAGGGGCGTTGTGTGGCAAACAGCCCCATCGCCTCGTGGCATTCGTCTTGCCCATCAAATTTTTGTATGAGAATCATCCGAAAGTTGGAGGGAATTGTAACACCAACATAGAGAATGCATGTAACCGTAACGTTGCAAAGTTGCGAGCATGTATGAATTCGATCATTATTGTATGGAACATGTCACAAGATGTATACCAAATTGAGCAGAATCGTTGCATTCAGAAGCAACACAAGTCTCGAGCATGTATGAGATTCGATGGTTTTGTATGGACATGTCACAAGATGTAAATTAAATCGAAAAGAATCATTTGCATTCCAACAGGGAGGTTTTTCTCTATACAAATTCATATCTACATACTCTGTCCGGGAACAAAAACAAAAACACATCGATCAAACATGAAAATCAGAAGAGTCAAAAAATAAAAGTAAAGGTAAGGATTAACAAAGAGAAAAAAATAAATAAAAAATAAAGACAGCGAAGGGTATCACACGCACGCGCGACACGAAGCGCCACGCAACACATCCACCACGTCCACCACCACCACGACAAACCCATCATCTACTTAGCAACATAATGCCCACTAACCAACTTCCTCTCCCCCTTCAACTCCCTCCAAGCACTCGCCTCCTCATCCGCGAAAGGATCCGACGCATCAGCCGCAGCAGCAGCGCCATTCTCACCCTTAACACTGACACCCACCGCACTTCCCAGCCCCAGCACGTTGTCCGCGCCGGCGATTTCCCATCGAGACTCCACAGCCCCAGCCTTGGCTTCGGAATCGGTGTTGAAGCGCGCGAGCAGCTTTGTGGGCTGCGCGCCGGGCGTCAATTTCACGTCACCGAGGGGCCAGAAGATCAGGTTCTTCTCGCGGGAGAAAGTCCCCACGGGCTTGGAGAGGCAGGAGCTCGCTTTGGCGCCTTCGAGGGAGAGGGCGATGACGACGTTGGAGAGGGTGAGTGTTTCGCGGCCGGCGGGGAGGGGGAAGGAGGGGTTTAGGGAGTAGGAGGCGATGATGGAGGTTTGGGTGGGCTCGATTTTGGTGGCGAGCGAGATGAGGAGGGGTGCGTGCTGGGAGCCAGCGGCTTGGTATTTGAATGCGATTTGGGTTTTGGCGACGCCGCCGAGATTGAGGCTGTATTCGCCTTCTTTGTTGGCGGTGGCGGTGATGAAGGCAGGGTTCGGGGCGACTTTCTCCAGGCTGGTGAAGTTGTCGAGGCGGATGGTCTCGGTGCCGAATGGGGTGGAGAAGTCGGGCGGGTTATAGGCGAGCGCGACTTCGCCGATGAGAGACGAGGTGGTGAGGGTGCCGTTCTCGAAACGAGCGCTGACGGTCTCGATGATTGAGGAGTTGAGGCCAACTTCATGAAGTTCAGGGTGGCGATGGGCACCCTGACTGCCAGTGCTAGTCAGAGAGCGGCCAGAGCGAATCGACTGCGCGTCGCCTGCCAGGTCCGCACCAAGCTGAGCTGGTCTAGCGGTCTGACGCAGGGGCGAGGTAGGCTCGGTTGGAGAGAAGGGTGAAAAGGTAGACGCAGCTACAGCGCCAGGAGAGAAACCTCCTGGGGACGATGGAAGAGTCGTAGAGGTCAGTGTAGGTGACGCGACATCGTTTTGCGAAGGCTCAGCAGCACGCTCGATAGTCGTCGGCTCGGTAGTAGCAAGAGGCGAGAGACTTGGCTCTGCTGGCTTATCTTCCGGAATCTGTTGCTCAACCGGCGGTGGGACATAGCTGTTGCGCATTTCGCGACGACCACGGACGGTGCCAAGTCTCCTCTGCGGCGGTGCTTGCTGTGACAGGGTGTCAGTAAAGGCTGCGTTTTGGATCTGATCTCTACTTACCATTTGCAGCTTGTTCGCCATGCTAGTCATAGCAGCTTGTGCGTCTGCACTCTGCTCATCCTCAATCGGTGCGTTGCGAATGTTAACATTGAACTGCGGCTGTACATTCTCGCCAGCCTCAGCAGCGTCTTGCTGTGCCTGACTGATTGGGTCCACGTCCCTAGACGGCACCGAATAGCCCTCGTTGTCCCTCTCCGGTTCAGCAATAGCGGGTGCGGTCTTCCGCTCAGCCTCGGCAGCGGTAGGAGGTTCGAGGTCCGCGAGGTCTCCTTGGTGGCTACCGTTGGGAATGCTTGCAGCAAGGCCTGCGGCTCCTGCAGCTGCTCCTGCTCCTGCCGCAATGCCAAACCCGTTGGCGCCGCCATGATCTTCGCGAGCTGGCGACGGGCTACGAGGCTCCTGGCTGGGCCGTGAAGAAGGTGGCTCCATAATCTCACTGCCCGCACGCAACGGCGAGTGTGGTCTTTGCTGCTCGCCTGGTGGCGCAAGAGTAGGTGTCTCCTTCGAACTGCCTAGTCGACCTCTGAACGAGTTGAACGGTGACGATTTCGGCTTTCTTTCCGGGGACTCGGACATGGCTTGTAGTTGCTGAGGTTGCTTGCTTTCTCTTCGTCGACCCATGACCGTTCCAAGTCGCTTCAAGCCCTTCAGCGGGCCTTTCTCTTTCTTCTCCGGGAGAGGTGCGACGGTCTGGTGGTTTTCCTCGCTTGCATGAGACGCGGTACGGCCCAGCGATGATGCTGCGGTGCCCGATCTCGTAGGTGTTGGCATAGTTGGCGCGGATGAAGCCTGGGTAGTCGGGCGATTCTCGACCGCATGTAGCGCAAATGTCTTGATCTCATCCGCAGTCTCGACATTGAGCAGGATGTTGAGAACCTGCTCGGCCGAGACGCGATGCTTCTCAACCTGATCAACCTCGTGCGTTTGAAACTGCGTGAGGACATCTCTCAGGTGATTCCACCGCGACTCGTCCGCGGCCTGCAAGCTCTCGAACACGTACGGTGCTTGTGATTCCCATTGAGCCTGCGCGGTCTCCAAATCCGAAGTCGCGTTTGCGATCTTGCTGCTGTCGCCTTTGCTCTGAAGCTTGTCCACCTTTTGCTTCGCGCGGTCCACATCGCGCGCGACATGAGAGAGGTTGCCCTGCATGTTGGCCATGGCAGCCATCTCACGATCGTTGCTTACGAACTCGCGCAGTGGGCGCTCGACATCCACCTCGATTTTGCTCGCGAGCAGAGAGTGCGACTCTGCCAGGTTCTCGGCCGAGTTGGTCAGGGTGTTCCAAGGCGCAGCGAAGGTGCTATGTGCTGATCAGTCTGTGTGTCCATGGCCCTCATCACGGCATCAAACAGCATACCCAAGCTCGGCGCCCTCGATGTTCCTCCTCGCAAGTTTCCGCAAGCCATTGGAGTATGTCTCTTCCAACCGCCTGCGCTCCTATTTGTCGAGGTGTGTAAGCCTATTGTCCCGGCGCGTTCACCCACATGTCCAATGGCTTGATCTTACTTGTAACCAATCCGCAATCTCGGTGTTCAGTCTGCCAACCTGTCTGACTCGATCACTCAACACATCAACCGCCTGGCCCGGCTGCAGTGTCGCCTATACAAAGCGTTAGCATGGAGCGCGACCATGTTTCTGTATGTTTCGCATACGGCCTTGGACGAGCGTCATTGGCGCCGACTCGGCAGAGGGAGGGACTACGTACCAGCATGGCCGGGTATTCGGTGCGCTCCATGATGGTGGTCGCGCGAACAGCGAGCGCTCAAATAAATGACTGTACAGATAAGAAGACGGCGGGAAGTATGAATTTCTAATTGGGTGGTGGGCAGTGTTGTTGTTTAGTAGTAGAGAGGTCACTAGCTAGAGTACCTCACCCAGCGGCCGCGAACGCTAGTGGCCAGCTCGGAAGTTGGGGGAATCGGATCAGTGACGAATCCAGGCTTTGGCTGGCCGTCATCATACAACCGCACAGACGCGTGGACACCACTTTTTAATAAGACGATCTTGTCAAGGCAAACACTTCACCTTTGCTGTCACATCTGTGATATGGTGACTTGATAATACGAGTTTTCTGGAAGTTCTGTTTGGGTCAGTTGTCACGTTCCACATTTAACCGCTAGATTCATCGACAAAGGCAAGTACTTCGACATACACAGAGACTCGACTTGCCGTTGATTTTACACACGTCGCACCAGAGTTTGAAACAAGATTACGTTAAAAACAACTTTGTAATTACTGTATTTCCCATCTACTGTACAAAACCATCCAAGCATAATTCATTCTTCGTCAAAAGACCAATTAGTAACGTTCTAGGATCTCTCCCGCTCGAAGCACTCATTAGAGTCCTCTACTGGATTTCGATCCTCCTTTTCTCCGGAGCCGGAGCCTTCGGGATGACGATCGAAAGGATACCATCTTTCAGGCTAGCCTTGACGGCTTCCTGGTCGACGCGCTGCGGGAAAGAGAACGAGCGCGCGAATGATCCAACCGAGCGCTCAGAGAACCAGTAGTTGTGGCCATCGGCTTCCTGGCTCTGAGTGGCGACTTCCTGCGGCTGCCCAGTGGGTGCCTCAGAAGCGGCTGGCGTTTCTGCGGGCGTTGCGTTGGATTCGGTGGCAGATGCAGCGGCTTCGTCTTCGACGGAGGCCTTGTGGTAGTTGGTAGAGCTGCCTACGCTCTCGGTCTCGGCGGCGTCGGTCAGCTTTTGCTGCTCGGGCTGAGCTTCGATGGCGGCGTTGGGGTTGCGGCCTTCCTCGCGTACAGTCTCCGTGCGACCACGGATGGAGAGTGTGTTGGAATCGGTAAATTCGATGTTGATGTCCTTCTGAGCAATACCCGGGAGCTCGCCGTGGAGTTCGTAGGCATCCTTGCTCTCCTTCATATCGAAGCGCGGCTGGAATGTGCGCAACGATTGAGTGAAGGAAGGGCTGTAGAGGCCACCTCGGTTGGCCATGAGGCTGGTGTAGTCGTCCAAGAGACGGAACAGTCCGGACTCTTGTCTTGAGAACATTGGTGCGAGCTCGTGGGCGGCGAAGCGTGGGAAGAAAGCCATGTTGCGAGTAGTTGTGTGAACTGGAACTGACTTGCAGATGCGGTGGACTTGCGGAGTAGAATTGGAGATGCGGTAGATCTGCATGTGAGAGCTTTGCTGTGTTGTCTTGTTGTGATGATGAATCGATTTTAGGGGGGATCTTGGGAGCACCTATATACCTACCGGACGGTCTACTGGAAGATGCGAGCAGTGTCTCGCGTCGCTCGCCATCTTGCTCACGTTATACAGAGAATATGCTAGACAGTGGCAAGGTGTAGTAAGTAGGATGTTCGAGCATGCTGTGGTAATCGCGAATGTTGTCTCGAAGATAGGAGAAGATTCGAGAAGGTCACGTGATTATATGCTCTGTGGAGATCATGGTGGTTAGGGTTAGGGTTGGGGCTACGATACCTAGTTACAATGTTACTTCCAGTCACGAGTCAACAAAAATCAACCAAAAGTCGTTTCTATCTGACTTCTGACGTTTTCAATGGGAAACTGGAAGTTGTGTCGTTCGATTCCATCTGGTTTTGGCGACAAAGTCCTTCGACCAATGTGGTATACATGATTCCGAAAGCAACGTCAATATCGATACGATGTTTATTATGTAGCACTTCAACCACTTTGGCCAACTGTCATTCGTAAACAGCAGGATGAAACAGAAAGAATGACACACGTTTCGACTGACCGCCCAAGGCTACATCACACCCAGCACATCATGGCATCAGCATCTCAACTCGACTCGACTCCAGCGGAAAGCCATGTCACCCGTAGCCGTAGGAGCAATAGGGCGATGCCCTTCCTGGCAACCTTGGACTCGGATTCGCCTCTCTCATGTATCTAAGCCATCCAGCCGTCTCTCCAAACCAACTACTGCACGCCTGCATAGCAGCCACGGCACACAAGCGCTGGAGCAAGAACAACATACACGCACGCACACGCATACGCATACGCATCCACTCACAGCCTGACCCACCACGAAATTGCTCCCAATAAGTCACAACCACACTTAAAGCACCAAACGAGACGACAACTCCACACCACCTCACGAGCACGCCCAAGCCGTCCCGCGCCCCAAGCCCAACTCGGACATCACATCACTCGCTAGCAAGGGTAAGGAAAGTCACCATGAAACCATCCCGGCCGTCCATTGGACACCGGCATCACTTGAAAGAGTAAGAACCTTGCATACAAACAACCTACGCCGGTGCACTCAATTGGTCCGATCGCCCTCGCCTCTCCCATCCGCCCATCCCGCCCCCCGTCTCCGCCCTGCTGCCCGTCAGAGCGACTCGCAGCTTGCATGCCCTGTCGGTACTTGGGGGTCGGGGTCGCTGCACGAGCGCCAAAAAAGTAAGTGTGACGCCCACGTGTGAGGAATCGACCACGGCAGGCTTGCGTTGCTGCAGTGTGATGGGCGGTAATGCAAGGGACTGGGGGTGGGGAGGATGCTGAGGAAAAGCTTGTTCGGACGTCGTTCTGTTTTTGCGGTGCCTGTGAGAGAAGTACTGTGTCGCTAATTGATGGGAAGTGATGTTGAGATATTTCGCTTTCTGGGAATGAAATGGCCAGCCGTCGTGTAGTCGTAAACGTTTGAAGTCGTAAACTCGTTAAATGTTCGTCAGAGTTCGAGAGAGATTGCCAGACTTTTTGTACATCAGCGCAAAATCCAAGAGTTGCGCTCGTCTGTCCGATCGATCAATAGTCAACCGGCGCAGGATAACGCTGGCTCGCAGCGCGGTATTGTTCAGGGTAGCGCTCTGCTGCGCGACGGTTGAGAGAGCTATCAAATCTGTCAGCCTGCGCCGCTAATCATTGCAAACCAATCACTTTGCCGAGCAACGAACCTGACTTTCTTCTGCGTCCATTCGAGATCTCTCTGAGTCTCCTTTGCAGCTCTCATGCCATCGGCAAAGTTGGCTCTTGTCTTCGCCAACCTCGCTCGCGCCTGCGCTTGCAAAGCGGCCAACTCACGATTCTTCGCGTTGAGTTCGCCAGACCTGTGATCAGACGGTTAGTGCCAACTTCTCACAACCCGCAGAAACCACCTGAACTCACATCTGCGCTTGCTTGGCCATATTGCGATCGAGTGGCACTGGGTTGTACGTTTGCGAGAGGCGGTCGTTCATGTACTCGAGCAGATCGACGCTCGTGGCACCGGCCGTGGAACTGTCGTAGTCGCTTCCGGCATAATTGCTAGACGCCGAGGAATAGACACCGCCGCCCGACGTGGCAACACTTTCTGGTCGCTCTGGTGGAGAGGCAGACAATTGGCTGTATCCTGAAGGGTTGCGAGTGTGGCGAGGAGCATAAAGAGGCTGCTGTTGAGGCTGCTTGCCAGGGACTGGGACGGGAAGGGTGGTCGTTGGCTGGTATTGGTAGTATCCGGTCGCCATATTGGTGGTGTGGCGAAAGACGTATGTATGAGTGTTGTGTAAGATCAAGTCAGGTGTGAGAGTATGAGCCAAGCTAGTCGATGATCTGGAACAAGTGGAGAGAAAGGAGGAAGGAGGAAGAAGACATTCTCCCCCTGAGCGATCTCAATTTATACCCGTCGACGAGCATTCTTGCCGTCCCCATGCCGACAAGACCTCACCTTCGCATACCCACGGCTGTCGGCGTGGTCGACCGACGGTAGCAAGCATCATCATCACTTCACATGCACCCTACCTACCACCCTTCACACAGCTTGACGGAAGCATCGGTGGCCATCACCAACGCTCCGCATGGAGGCGGACCCAGACCTCAGACCGGCAATGCCGCCATTGGTTTCTGTGCAAAGCTAAATAGCTAGCTGCATGGCGTTCAGCAGCAGCTGGAGCGGGCGAAGTTGCAGCATTGGCGCGGCCATGTGAAGGCGTTTTGCGAGGTGCATGACATAGCTGGGAGAAGGATGGGTCTGATATTGCCAGGACATCGATGGGCACGGCACGGCGCATGCACGCACGCTCGTACCGAGCTAGACGAGACGGGACATTTGGAGCGAAGAAGGATGAGCAGAAGGAGTACCGTCCGAATGGAACGCAACGAGTTCGTCATGAGAGAGACACAGAGTGCGTGTAAGGTGCATGGCAACAGCAAGGAGTGAGAGCCCGACACGGCGTGCAGGGAGCGTGCAGGGAGCGGCAGGAGTTCAGTCAGTCAGACAGACATGCAAGCCATGGGTATCACAACGCAATGCGTCGGGTCTGGCAGACAGCTGTCATGTCAAAGCCCGTTCGGCCATGTGTTCTGCGAAACAGACTGGTCGTTGGACCCGCTCGCCGCCGTCTGCGGTGCAATATTGCCCTGAAGCCATGGGATGAGTGAGGTGTGAGGTACGCGATTGTCGTCCGCCTAGCCGCGGTGTTGAATCTTATTGGTCGGCGAAGCGCATAGTGTGAGACTGTCTGGTAAAAGTCGTGGTGTCCTTTTGGTATAGTCGATCTTCGATATCAACATTATTCGTGTTGCTTTTGTATAAGTTAGCCTTATGGGATTGAGGTCGTCGTGTAAGGTTTATTGATCGGGTAATGCTGACCAGTTCGAGCACATATAATGTGCAAGACGATTCACTCAAGTCCGAAGTACGCATCAATCGAACACCAAACGACCGTGTCTGACTATGTATTCACAAACACGTTCATGATTTCAAGCATATATCACATATCTCGTCACTACATCAGGGCAGTCAACCCCCAAACCAACTTCACCAAAACCACCACGCAAAGGAAAAAACAACACCATATCCCCCTGACCGACCACCCGCCCGAAAGAAAGAAAAACCCACCACAACTTCTGACCCATCCCTCACCCTGCATCGCGCGACAAACCTTCCCACCGGCTCCGCGAAAGGAGGCCAAGCCGAACAGGCCCAAGTCAGGTCAGGTACCTTAGGTTGGGTATTCAGGCATTGACTTTTGGGCACCAACGGCTCTCCGGTCCAACAGCTCTCCCCTCGCGCCCTTCCTCCTCCACTGCATCTCTAGCCCGCAGACCGCAGCGGCACAAAGCGGCGCATCGCAGCGCATACCCATCAGCATACCACCTCTGCGTCAGCTACCAGCCAGTCTAGTTCCTGCCCACTCCCTCCTTCAGAATTCTACTAAGGCGAGGCGACGTTGGAGGTGCGCTCTTTGGATGGTAGGCTCGCAGGCTCGGTAGGGAGGGACGCTACGTGGCAGCCGTGTTTTGTGGGAATGGGAGGGGGGGAGGTGATGCAGGGACTTGGGACGTTTTTTTTTTTTTGCCTTTGTCTTGCCTTGAAGCTTGTACCTTAGTTTTGTATTTTGGCCTGTCAAGTGGTAGGGGGAAAGGAGCGGTCAGCGGGGATAACGAATGACGAGACGCCGTTGATTTCTCTTCCTTTCGTGTTGAACATGTCATGTCATGGAGGTTGTTGGAGGGAATGTCTGCTAATAAATCTGATGGCTCGATATTTGCACTTGATGAATGGCAGAAAGGTCAATGGGTACTATCGTATACTTTGTTATCTCACGTCCCACATCAGTAAACCACATATAAAAACAGCATGAAACCACTTTCATGCCAAAAATAAAATAAGAAATAAAAAACCAAAACCACCAAAAAGATCTACAAACCAAACCGCCCACGCGGTGACATGCATGTGTCAACTTCATGCGTGGCTTGCGAGGCGTTTTTGGCGGTGGCGGCGATGGTAGTACATTGTGTAGCCTCCTGGCGTGATGCGCCAGATACGTGGAAACACGGATTGACATTCGCAAGCCTTCCCCGAGGACTCCAAAGTCAAAAGTCAAAAAGTCATAGAAACAAAGTACATGTATCATTGTAGCAATCCCTTGCCCATGCTACATTTTTTTCACCATCTACAAAAGGAGACAACCGGCCTCGAGGTTTTTTCCATCCAGAGACTGCCTCACCTGCATTTATCCCTCAGCAATGGCATCAGCCATGACCTCCGCAAACCTCCCCGCGCGATCCCTATCCTGCATGGCCGTCTGGATTCCCAACAGAACCCTCTGCACGCCCACGCCGATTTCCTTGCCGCCCGTGGTATCCTCGATATTGCCAATAGCGGCGCGAATATCCGATTCAGAGAAAGCGCCACTGTGCTCCATGATATTGGCCAATTCGCGCTGCGAGTTGACATTCGGCACTGCGATCTGGGCCTTGAAATCCAGCTGCAGCTGCTGCAGGACGGTTTTCTCGGACGTCGTGCCAAAGATGAGGAGCGGGCGACCGGAGGGGGGTTTGTTTTTCATGAGACCCTTGATTGCCGCGAGGACGGAGGAGCTGAAGCGCGGGCCGATGGGGACCCAGTCGATGATCAGGTCGATGTCGTCGAGGACGAGGATGTTGAGGGGCGACTTGTAGGCGTCCGTGAAAACTTTTTGCAGGTGCTGGATTTTTTGCATCTCGTTCATGCCGATCATGTCGACGGGGCGCACGAGTTTGATGAAGGGGAATTCGGAATCCATTGCGATGCGGGCGGCCAGGGCGGTTTTGCCTGCGCCGCGTGGGCCGTGGACGAGCACGGAGAGTAAGGGTGTGGTGTTTGATTTGACTTGTTTGATGAAGTCGCCGCCGATTGCGAGGATCTTCTCGATATGAGGGCTGAATGGGATGATGCCGCCCTCAACAGCGCGCTGCAAGTCTTCCTCGCTAACACCGAAAAGCGGCTTCACCTCGTCAAGAGCACGGATGAAGTCCTGCATCTCGACCTTCATGTCTTTGATACTGTCGTCAATTGCGGCCACGGTGCCGACCTTGATGTGTCGCTGCATGGCGAAACTGCTGGCAGACTTTACGAGACCGTTGATTTCAGCACCGCTGAAGTTACGGGTGAGTTTCGCAAGCTCTTGGACATCAACATCGTGGCCCATGATGTTGTTCTCGAGCATTTTGCTGGTGTGGATCTTGAGAATCTGCGCACGGCCGTGCTCGTCTGGCAGACTGATCTCCATGTGGACTTCCAAACGACCTGATCGAAGAAGCGCCTCATCGATCATGTCCTTTCGGTTGGTCATTCCGATAAGTAGGATGTTGTTGAGTTGATCGACACCGTCAAGCTTGGTCAGAAGCTGGTTAACCACACTGTCGCCGACACCAGTGCCACCACCAGCCCCCGAACCTCTCTGCTTGCAGACAGCATCCAATTCGTCGAAAATAATGATATGCAATCCTGATTCGTCTCCCTTCTCCCTCTGCTCTTGTTCGGCGTCCGCAAACAGCTTTCTAATATTCTCCTCTGACTGACCAACAAACTTGTTCAGTACTTCAGGACCGTTGATGACCTTGGGCTCCCTAGCGTTGAGCATCTTTCCAATTTGTCTCGCAATAAGCGTTTTACCAGTACCCGGAGGTCCGAATAGCAAAATACCTCTAACGTGCTGAATACCGATCTTCTCTGCCAGTCCAGGAGGGAAGATACGCGAGGCGAAAGCTCTTCTGAAAATGTCGCTGAACTCCTTGTCCAAACCGCCAATTCCCATGTCTTCGAACTTGAAGTCAGGCCTTACGACCGAGTTGGCCGCGGGTCTCCTGTTAGAGCCCTTGAGATTGATCGGGGTCCGGGCATCCTTGAAGTAGTTGATCATCGTCTCGGGTGTCAAGATACCTCTAGCTTGCGGGCTGGTGTGCTGCGCTGCATCGCTTGAGCTCTTCAGCGATGCGATGTCCACCAATTCCACAGTCCTGACTGTCATGCGCAGGGGAATGCTCTTGAAATCCATCAGTAGCTGTTGGCCAGGTGAGAAGATCTGATGGCGGAAGTTGTGTGCAAACGCCTTGCCCAGCTCGTCCTGATCATAAGGCGCATCCGTGCTCTTTTTGCCTGCGAATCCGACCTCAACATCCATGCTACCCAGGTAGCTTTGCGAGCCCTGGCTGAACGGGTCGTATGATTGAACCTCAACAACATCCGTCAGCGCAACCTGCATCCACGTGCGCTGGGCATCGCTGAGGCTGATGTGGCCGCGCGGGAACTGCGGCAGAGGGCGGGCGCTGAGGACGAAGTGTCCGTTGATGAGGAGATATACATCCTGGCCATCATGACTAGGTGGGATGTCCTGAGCGCTGACAGCGCAGATATTGCCGAAGGTGAAGCTATTGTCCGGGCTCTTCGCAGGGCGCAGCTGCATGGTACGCCCTCCGCTGGGTGGTGGAGCTCCGCGCATACTACCGCCGCCACCACTGTATCCTTTAGGTTCTTGGTTGTAGGAGCCTGGTTGAGGAGAGCGGTTGTCTCGCGGGGCTTGAGGAACGGGTCCGCGTGATGAGGGAGGCTGCGGTGATGGCTGTTGGCCTCGAGATCCGAAGAGATTGTCGCGGTTGAACATGATGTGTGCGGAGAGAGACAAAGAAAAGGTTGCGCCTCTTTATAAGCAAGCGGTGGAGGGAGCAAGTCCTAGGCAGCTGGATCAGGTAGATGGGATGGAAACGTGGCGTGTCAAAGGGCCAGGAAGCGGATGACTGGCCCGAGAGTGTGAGGGGTGTAAAGTGTCTGCCTGGTGTGTGAAGTGCTGTAGAGAGAAAGGAGACACCAAAGTTTGTGCAGTGTAGAAGGTCAGACACCTCATGTAGGCGATGGAGAGATGCAAGTAGTGCAAGCACCAAGAGAGCGCACCGCTTACGTCGAGGGCAGTCCACCCCTGCCAGCATCATACCACCCCGCAATTCCAGGGACCGCCAGGCAGCTGACAATCATCATATGCTCACCTCTCAGTGTCGTAAAGAGAGGCAAAACTAATCCAAATCACAATGTGGTAGGCTACTTGCCTCATCCGCGTCAAGAAATTGCAACTCCAAAAGGCACATCATGTCATAAAATAGGAATCATCAAATTACATCAGAAACTACAAAAGCCAGACTGCCTATGTCCAAAATATGTACCAAGGTACCAGTGCTATAGATGTACAAATATTTGCCGCTGGAAAAGAAAAACCAGCACCCAGAAAATCTTGCCCCTTGTCCCAAAAGTAGGTAAGAACAAACAACAAAAAACAGAGAATCCTTCCCCGTTGTTATGCCAAACACCCCAATCTTAGTTTCCCAGATAACGCAAAACAGAAATGCCCCCCAACCATCGCAGGAAAATGCTAGACACAAAACACCATTACACACTCACAAACCACCCCATCCAGTCTAAAATATGACGTACAAATCTCCCCATCAACCTCTTACATCACCAAACCCATAATTTCCCTCACACTCTTCCCCCAGTTCTCCGCCTTGCACAGCTCCTCGACAAGCCCAGCCAAGCAGTCGATCGCAATATTCGCCTCGCCGGTAGTCATGTGCTCCGCGTCCCAAGTGAAACTGAGAGCCACAGATTTCTTGTCATCCGCGAGGAAACCGGTGATGGTCAGACCGTTGTCCATGCGCGTCAGCATCTGCAGCATGTTGAGGCCCTTCGGGTGACCCTGCGCCGTGGGAGCGGTAGGCAGCCAGTTGAACGATTGGCGGCGGATGAGGGGCAGGAGGGCATCGGCGTCGGCCTCACGCTCGGCGAAAGAGCGCAAGTCGTCGTCGCTGAGGTTGTCGCGCATGCGGTCGACGATGCGCAGGAAAGGGGCGTGGGCGTAGGCGGAGTTGGTTTCTTCGCCCTTGCTCACGGCTTGCATGAAAGCCACTGCGTTTTTCTGGGGAGCCACGGAGATGCGGTCGAGGACGTATTCGACCGTGCAGCCGGAGATGTCGAGGGGGTTGGCGGTGTAGGCTTCGCGCTCGAGGACGTCGTAGTCGCTCTGGAAGGGCCAGTTGCGGGCGGCGTTGAGCGTGCCGAAGATGGCTTCTTTGCCGCCCGTGTGCTTGACGTTGAGGAGGGCGATGGCCGCTTTGACCAGCATGAAGATGGGGATGTTGTGCTCGGACTTCAGGCGTTGGATGTCCTCGCATTTCACCATGCGGCGAAGACCTTTCTGGGCGGCCACCTTGTCGGAGACGGAGGTGCGGCGCTCGGTGGGACGGGCTGCACGGCCGTCGTGGCGGCGCCAGCCGGCGTCTTTGCCCTTGAAGAACTCGGGGGTGCGCTGGGGAGGCCAGAGGTAGCTGTCGGGGACGGAGCCGATGCCCTGGAGTTTGTTGGTCCAGTAGTCGACGCCGTTGGTGGCTTCGGTGCCGAGGCGGTGGGCGTTGTAGGCGCTGGCGTACTCGGCGAATGAACCGTGGGGCATGACAGAGCCATCTCCAGACAGAACGGTGACGATGTCGTCGAGCCACAGCTTGGTCATGGACATGTCGCAGACTGCGTGGGAAGCGACAATGACGAGACCAGAAGTGCCGTCTGCGATGCTGGCGACGTGGACACGGAACATGGGGCCACCAAGGGAGGCGGTGTCGTACTCCTTGTGGTCGAGGAGCAGTTCGTTGAGGCCCTCGCGGGTCTCGACCTTGTGGCCCGAAGTGAGTGCTGCTCTGAACCACGGCTGCTTAGCCCTGACGGTGACAAGGAGAGGAACCTGATCGCCACGCTCGATAGCGACGGATCTCAGAGTAGGGTGGTAAGCCAGGACCTCCTTCATCGCCTTCTCGAGTTCCCCAGCACCGCAGGGTGCGTGGTAGCTCCATCGGAGGTTCCATGAGGTCGGACGGCACTTGTGCGCGAAAATGGCATCCCAGTCAGGCATGGGAACAATATCTTCGACATCATCCCAAGGGACTGCCATACGAGAGAGCTCCACAGCGACGTTGGCCTTGACGCTAGTGTAGGCGTACTCGTCGCCTCTGACGAAAGGAACATCCTTGATAGTGGGAGGTCCGTCTCTGATCGGCTTCTGGAATTTGGAGGTCACGGACGCTCTCGAGTCGATGAGATCAGCTTGGCTCTGGATGGTCTCGCAAGACTTGAAATCCTCGACGGTGATGTCCCTGCCGAGGTCCTTCTTGACAGTGCCAGAAAGCTGCATCATCATGAGAGAGTCGGCGAAAGAATCAATGGTAGACGTGGGCAGCAAGCCATCGGCACCGGAAATCTTCTTCCAGATCCTGATGAGAGATTCCACAGTAGGCGCATTGGCATCGACAGCAGGACCCTCGCTCTTCTTGACCCAGTCACGAACAAACTCCGCCAGCTCGACCTTGCGAATCTTACCCGCAGCGGTCTTAGGCCAGTCGTCCAGTCCGAGGTCGTCCTTCAGGTTAATCACAGTCTTGGGTGCAAAAGCGGGTCCGAGAGCCTGAGATGCCATCTCCTTCAGGACGGCGGAAGAAGTAACCTTGTCGCCGCGAGACTCGATGACAGCGATGGGAACCTCACCAGCCATCTCATCGGGAACACCAACGACTTGTGCCATGTAGACACCCTCAGCCTTCTGCAGGCAAGCCTCAATGCTGGCGGGAGAAATGTTCTCGCCACCTCTGATGATGATGTCCTTGTAGCGGCCAGAAATGCGAATGGCGCCGTCCTCTTCCATGACAGCCTGGTCACCAGTGATGATCCATTGGGCACCCTTCTCGTCAACGTAGAAGCTGTCCATCTTGACGTTCGGGTCCATGTATTCGCCAATGACCTGAACACCACCATTGTGAAGCTCACCAGCAACACCACGAGGCACAATGGTGGTAGTGCCAGGCTCGCAGATCTTCACGCGTGCACCTCTGCTGGGTCTTCCAGAAAGAACCTCGCCGTTGCGCAGAACGGAGCCCTCCTTGATCGGCCAGATGAGAGTGGAGGGACTCTCGGTCATGCCGTAGCTAGTTCCACCGGGAACCTTGAGAGCAGCCTCGCAGGACTCGACAACACTGGGAAGCACACCGGCACCGCTGATGTCGATGCTGATCAAACTGCTAATGTCGGTTTTGGCGAAAGCCGGGTGAACAGTAATAGCCTGAGCGGTGGTGGGAACCAAACTCATGTGGGTAGCCTTGAATTTCTCGATACACTCGAGCGAAGCCTGTGCCTCGAAAGCCTCCGAGGGGTAAATGATGGTGGCACCAACGAGAAGGAAACCAAGACCCCAGCCGATACCGTAAGAGTGGAAGTTGGGAAGATGAAGAATGAAACGGTGGCCGGCAACCACATCGCGTGCCTCCATGTATGCAAGAGCTGCGTTGGCGGTAATTGCGCTCGAAAGAGCGCAGGGCTTGGGGAGAGAAGTGGTTCCACTGGTGAACAAGATGACAGAGGTCTCTGATGGGTCGGCTTCGGTGGGAGTGTCCGGAGGCGTAAGTTCTCCCGACATCATGTCGGCGAGCAATTGCCACTCGCTGGAGATATCAGCCTGGTCAGGCTGGGCCAGGAGGATTTTGATGGGCATTGTTTTGAGGATTTCGCTTCCGAGGCTCTGCTCCAATTGGCTTGCAACAGTCCTGTCCGGAGCAGCGATCACGGCAGGCTTGACAAGCTTGAGCATGTGTGAAACTTCTTCGGAGCGGATAGCACTTTTAGGGTTAATGGGCACGAGAGGTGCGTGAAGGTAGGCAGCCGCCCACAGCATGAGGGCCCATTCTGCCTGGTTGTTGCAGAAGCAGGCAATTGGTCTCCTGTTAATGGGTGATATGCTGTTCAGGGCGGTAGCCAATCTGCGGGCTCCACGGTCGACATCTGCAAAGGTCCATTCGACGAAGTCGGTTTCGGTGCGCTGGCTGCCCACCCAGCGGAAGTTGGTGGCCTTTTGGTGGTATGAGATCAAGGCGGTGGCATTAGGATTGGAGGCGACGGCTTTTTGCCAAACATTAAGATGTGAAAGTGTGCTGGTGTCGACAGGCCGTCCGGCAGCCTCGGAGAGCAACATGGTGGATAGCTCTCTGTGTTGTGATTCGGAATATAAAACGTAACAACGTAAGGGTATAGAAGAAGGGAGAGGAGGTCTTCAGACGAAGATATTAGTAGTACAGGACGGTAAACGGGGACGAAACGTCACAATGGAGAAGCAACGAGGAAAGGGGAGCGAGCGAGGAAGGACAGTAGTGTGAACATTATTAGAACAGGCAGACTTCCAGTTGGCCATCCATAAGGACGAACTATTGCAGGGCCGCGCCGTTTTGGGCATGGCGGCCGTTGAGGGGAGAAGTCGCGTAGACAGAATACGGTGTTGGCACCGCCATGGCACATCTAATTGGGGGAAACGAGCATTTGCTAGAAGGCCGGGGGCTAAAGCTTCCGTGACAGAGACTAAGTTCGTAAGGCCGGGAGAGCAGACACGAGTCTGCTGTCTTCAAGCGTGCTGGGTTGGCGTTGGATGTGGTGCTCGTAGCAAATCCCACCGACATACATAAAACTTCGATGCCCGCCATAACCCATAACGCGGTTGAGACGGTTTTTGGCAAGACGTTAGCATACTAGGAACCCTTGACAAAAACCGCGTGCTGTGAGACCGTTTTTGGGCGTCTCGGAAGTGCTGACTCCATGGCGGGATGTAAGGCTTGTCGAGCGTGGTGAGGCCGCGGACTGTGCGACGGATCCGCGGTTTGGGTCCACGTAGGGCAGACAAGCAAATGTCGGTGCACTCGGGACGACTCTGGCTGCTAGCGCCGCCCCTTTTGCGACCATCAACAACTTTAAACTAGGCAGAGCATATATTGAGCATGGGGAATGTGGAAATAAGATGGAGGCGAAGCGCGCCACAACGAGATAGGCGTCGCGAGACGTTCGAAGTGAAGTGACGAATGACCGAGTGACTTAGAGTGTTGCCGCGCGTGGTAATCAACGTCGGGCAAGATACGATGTATGATATATGCGAGAGACGGGGGTTGGCAACGGGGGTCTGCGACAAGAGAGGAGCCCTCGGTCGTCTCGCGCTCGTGTTGAAGCGATCAGGGGTGGGTGCAGTGCGGTTGGAGAGCGGTGGCGGAAGTGTGTATGGATTAAAGTGTGGCAGTGCGATTGGCAGGCTTGATACGGCAAGCAGACAGTAGTGCGGTGGCGGTGGTGGGTGGTAGAGAGTGGTTGTTTTGTCGGGGGGGTAGGGTGTCGTGGCTGTAGGTGAAGAAGAGCGGTTGACGAGATAGGCCCGCGCGGGTCACGATTGGGTGATTGGGTGGGTGGTTTCGCATTCGCTGGGCCAAAGCCAACTGAAATTTCGTTTCTCATGCACGCCAATGCGCCATGCGCTCAGCGGCGGTACATCTCCTAGATGGTGCCTGTGGTCCCTGACTTTCTGACAGCAGACAAAGCAATTGTTCAATCAAATCCTCTGCACGCGTGCCTGGCCTTGCCATTTGACTTGCAGTGTGGCTGCAGCGGCCCACACTACCAAGCATTGAGGCTGCCCGACGTGCCGGCGCCCGCAGCATTAGTCTTCTAGCAGAAGTAACTTGTTACTTGGATTTCTACTTTTACTGCTTTGGTGTCTTTGGTGTGTAACGGCCTGTGGCGTTTTCCCCTGAACCGACCTCAGGCTGGTCTGTGAGGCCCCATCCGGCCTCTTCCACCGCCAAACATCTCAACATACACCGTCTATATCCACATTTTTGCCAGTAGCAGGTACCGCAAGAACAAACTCACTCTTCGGCTCTTCACCATCTGACCCGGGCGTTGCGACAAGTCCGACGGTTCTTCCCACAGCTCCATCCATCTGAGCCAGCATCCAAGAACAGATCGGAAAATACCACTGTTGCCCAGCCGCCGGCCAGCACACTAATGCTGTCTCCACGATGCCATCGCGCTCGTCTCTTAAACTCAGGCTACTCAACGCTATCAGGCGCTCCCGTGATGTCGTGTCGTCTGCCCAGCACATCGAATCCTCTCTCTAGCCACGCCAGACAGCGAGCGCGTGATGACCTCGCATGCGACGTGCGACGCCCAGCTCAGGAACAGGCAAAACGTCTTTTCTTCCCCTGGCTCAATGCGCCAGGGGCGGAGCTTTATATCCGGGCCAAGTCCTGCCACCCACCAGGCACGCCCCGGGGTCAACACCGCCGACGATCACATCCCTCTAACTACATGACTAGCCTGCCCTTTTACACGATCGCAGTAGTCGGGGCTACCACTACTTGCTGTCTAAATATACACACTTTTCAACCGCCCTTCCGCCGCTAAATTCCCAGCTACCGTGCTACCGAGCGACTATTCTTCCCTCTCGCCTCCTGCCCGCTGCGTGGGCCACTTAGCTTCGCCGCCGCACAGCAGCTCGTCGGGCCTCTCGTGTCGTCCCACTCCGCCGCTGCCTTTGACTGACTGCACCACCGCTCGCTGTACGAGACTCGAGCTGTTTCTTCCAACTTTGACGCAACTGCCGGTAAGCGTCTTGGGGGCCCGTCCACCTCAGCACAGTCTCCTAGTCCATCCTTCAGCATCTGCGTTTGCATTCTTTTTCCATCTTCTTTCGGCGCTGCCTAACAGCCCACACGTGGAGCAACTATTGCCTTGCTGCGTCTGTCCAACCACAGAACAGCCTCACTACTGTCTCTTCCGTATCCGCTTCCGATCCTTCACCACTGCACATTCGCTTGTTATACCCTCCGCCTTATCTTTCAGAGGCATTCTTCGGTCCGCCGCCAACCAACACGGCCGAGCTGCGACTAAGACCTGCTGCTTCTACTACTGTGTCCACCTTCACCAACGTCTTGTCGCTAGCTACAGAGCGGAGCTCTCTACCGTTGAGCACGACTGTCGTATCGTCATCTCTCTAGCTGCATTTTCGAAAGACATCCAGCCCCGCGGCTGCGCTCCTCGCCCATCATGGCGTCCAATAACTCTTATGCCATGATCGAAACTCCTCACCACCAGAACTACTCGGTCGATGACCTCAGGACCTACCTCGATTCTCGACCTGGCACTCCCGGCAACTACTCTGGCGCCAATTCTCCCGTCTGGCCTGCTTCGCCTGCCTGGCCTCGTGAAAGTATGGCTGGTTCAACATTGGCCCTCAACCCACAAGTGCCCATGCCTGACAGTCCTGGTTTCCCACCTGCCAGTCCTGGATTTCCAAATGAGGAGAAAAAGGAAGAACCAAAGCCTCCAGCTCGTCCTCCAGGTCCTCCTGGTGGACCTCCACCGGATGGCGGTCTCACTGCATGGCTCCAGGTGGTGGGAGGTTATTTTCTTTTCATGAACACCTGGGGTGTCATTAACGCATATGGTACGCCATCCCCGAAAATTCAAGCCATTCAAACGTAGCTAATCATACTTCCAGGCATTTTCCAATCATATTACAAAAACACACTGCTTACGGATTATGATCCATCAAGCATTTCATGGATCGGAACTATCACTTCATTTTTCCTTTGCGCTTCACCCCTCATGTGGGGACCTATTTTTGACCGCGGCAGTGTCCGTATCTTGGTGTTTGTCGGAGCTGGCTCTGTCGTTTTCGGCCTCATGATGACCTCGCTCTGCAATGACTACTGGCAACTCATTCTGGCCCAAGGAATTTGCGTCGGAATCGGCGGTGGCTGCAGTTTCCTGACCGCCACCTCAATCCTCCCAACATACTTCGCCAAAAAGCGTTCATTGGTGATGGGAATTGCCGCCTCCGGCTCCTCAATGGGCGGCATCATCTACCCCATCACCTTCCAAATGCTGAACGAAAAAATCGGCTTCGGCTGGACAGTCCGCATCATCGGCTTCATCGCCATGGCTACGCTTGCCATCCCCTGCGCAGTAATCCAACCTCGTGTCCCCAAATCCTCCGCGAAGAAGAAGATCATCGACACCAAAATCCTTCGCGAAGTGCCCTTCGCCCTGATCAACCTCGCCACCTTCTTCGGTTTCGTCGGCCAGTACATCCCCTTCTTCTTCATCGCCGAATACGCCGCGTCGCACAACATCGCCCAGCCCTTCTGGATGATCATCGTCTTGAACGCCGGCTCCGTCCCCGGCCGTGTAATCCCCTCCCTCATCGCGGACAAATTCTTCAGCCCCCTCGTCGTCCTGGGCGCCTGCACCGGCTCCGCCACGATTCTCGCTTTCTGCTGGGCGGGCGTGGGCGATTCCCGCCCAGGCCTCATCGTCTGGGCTCTTTTCTACGGATTCTGCGCCGGCGCTTTCGTCTCCCTGCAAGGCCCTTGCGTCGCTTCTATGACCAAGGACATGCGCACCATCGGCACCCGCTTCGGCTACAACATGTTCTGCGGCGCGCTGGGAATTTTGATCGGTAGCCCTGTTGGCGGAGCTATTTTCCCCTTGAGCTGGGCCGGCGCTCAGGCTTTCTGTGGCGGTACTTTGCTCATGAGCACGCTCGCCATCGGCGCTACTTACTGGGCCAATAATCGCGAGAAGACCCGCGGACAGAAGAGGCTTTCTGGGTAGAGAGGGGAGTCAAGGGTGTGGCTCGTTTGTGTTCCAAACCACATAGAGAAGAACGACAAAAAAGAGATCAAAACCATCTGGCTTTTCCCTCCGTCTTCCAGGATTTGCCCCCTGGGCTTGACTCCAGCGTCATCAGCGTTTGCCGGCACCCGGACCCGTTTGCTCTTTCGGCGCTGGAAGAAAACATGGAACCCAAAGAGATGCAAAGGGAAGAACAAGAAGAACGGAACCTAATGTATTCAAAGAAAGGATTGCCTCGATCCACTATGACAAAACAACAAAGGCGTACAATACAGTACAGTGCTATTCTGTACTAAGTGCTGGCTGGCTGGCTGGTTGATTCGGAGGCGGGCGTTTTCAATTCAATCCTTCTTTTTTTTCCCCCCCTTCAGCGGTGGAGTTTGATTTTTTGCTTTCCTCCTTCCTTCCGTCCCTTCGTTTTTTGCTCTGCTCTGCCCTGCTCCCCGCGGGCAAAGCCTTTCCTGTTTGTATGACCCCTTTTTCTCTGACCGATCTCACATCTGTCTTTTCTCTGTTTCTTTTTATGCTTTTCTTTCAATTTCTTGATAGATTCTCTCATCCCATATCACATAGACATGTACAGCACGGCCATGAATACAAAAAGGTATAGAAAGATATACAGAATTTTGAATGAAAAAACACCACCCACCCAACCTAGTAGACAAGACAAGACAAGACAAGACAAGACAAGACACTGTCGTTTGCGGGTTCTTCTTTGTCAGGTAAGGTAGTAATGTTCCAGTGGCGTTGGACGTTGGAGAGAAGAAAAAAAAAAAGCAAGCAAGCAAGTTGTTGATTCAATCAGTCTCAATCAATCAAGTCCTCCACGCAAGAATTCTATAAAGTCCCTTCCAGGAAGGAGAAAAAAAACGCGTTACATCGCGATCTAATCTATCATCTCTCCCACCCTCGTCAGAAGGAAGAGGTAGAAGGTGTGTGCGAACGAAAGCTTCTCTTTGACTCAAATTTCCCTCATTCCCTCATCTCATCATTCAACTTTTCATGACAATTCCCCTCCATGCTCTACTCTACTCAACATCAACCTCACTCTTCGCAATCATAATCCCATAAGGATCCCTATCCACCTCGGAAACCGCCACATCGAACCCCTCATCCCCCAGCGCCTCCTTGAACTCCCCACTAAGCCCCTCCTGCTCCGACTCCTCCTTCCTAACCCTCTCCCACTCCACCCCAATGGCCTCTTCCAACTGGCTCCTCAGCACGCCGTGCAAAAACCCGCGCTCGGTGTTACTGTGGAACAGGCAAATGACGCACTTCCCCTTCTCGATCGCCGCCAGAGCTTCGTGGTGGCTCAGTTCGCCCGTAAAGTACAGGTCGATGTCGGATTCGCCGTCGCGCTCCATTTGGCTGAAGAGGCCGCCGCCGCTGCCGGCGCAGATGGCGATGCTGCGGATCGTCATGTCGCCTGCGTTTTTGCCTTGGGGGACGGCGATGGGGAAGCCTTTCGGGTTGCCGAGACCGAGGCCGATGCGGTCGATGATTGCCGTGAGGGGCACGGGTTTGTCGAAGCGCACGATGCGGCCCATGCCGGCGCCGGGGTGGGAGGGGAGGGTGGTGGCGGTTATTGGGTAGCGTTTGTGGGCGCTGCGGCCGAGGGCGAGGGCGTTTTCTTGGAGGGTTAGTTGCGAGGGGTGGTGTTGGAGTTGGTAGGTGGGGCGGGCGGGTTGGGGGGTGGTGTTGTTGAAGGGGTCGTTGGGTTCGAGGTCGGCGGAGGGGGTGGGTGCCGCTGAGGTGGGGAGGTCGGAGGAGTCGGTTGGTGTGCCGGTTACGATGTCGGCGAGCCAGTCGCCTAGGCCGCCGCGGGCGCAGTCGATGGCTGTGTGAGGGGAGTAGACCTTTGGTGCGGTTAGATTGGAGAGTGGTGGTGGTTGAGGGGGGAGAGCGTACGCTGATACCCTCGGCGGCGAGCCGCAGCAAGCTGGTTTGCTGGGTGTCGTTGAAGGAAAGGCTCTTGAGACCTCTGAAGATGATGGGGTCTACGCTTCACTCTGGCGTCAGTCGCACCGATGCGCGTGGGGGGTTGTGAGGCTTGCTACGCACGGTAGGCGATGACGACCGAGTCTTTTCTTTCGATGGCCTCGTCAGCGACGGCCTTGGTTAGGTCGACGGTGAGGAGGACCGAGTTCATTTGGCGGCGGACTGGATCAAAGGGAGCCTCGAGGAGGACTGCGGCGGGCGAGGTAAGCTACATGGGCGGATGTTTATGGTTGGGTGGTTTTCAGGCATCGTTCGGTCCAGACGTACGGCCGGTGTTGTCGAAGCTCTTGTCTGCCAGAGCTTCTGGGTAACTGTAGACGGGAGATCATGTCAACATCCATGTTGGTGATCAGTTCAGGGATGTGTCTCCTTCCCGTAAGAACTTACAGTCTGCGCATGGCGGCGACAACGGCCCTGGTGTAGGGAGCAGATCTGGCCTGGGCACTCATTTTGTCGGAGGCGAAGCGGACGGTTTTCTTCAACATATAGCTGATGTGTGGATCGTGTGAAAGTGAGGTTATACACAGCTAGCTTGCAGTGTGTTTACGCGGTTGTTGTTAATTGACTTTTTGGCGCAAAGTGGCTCGAGCCTTTCGCGACGTCATGTGAGAGCTGATGAAAGGAGAGCTCGTGCCTTCTCTCAAGCCCAAGCCGCGGGTGGTGGAGTGCTCTGAGTGCTGTCGGTCAGAGCACAAAAGATGGTGGGATGAGCTTTGATTAGATAACTGCCCCGCGCATCTTTACTACACTCATCATACTCACCCGCCAATCGTACTTACTACTACAACACCCGCCAACTTCTTACAACATCCACATCCACAATCACAATGAGCGCCCGAACAGACTCCGAAGCGACGCAAAACCAGCTCTCCTCCGGCATAACCGCCGACTCCCTAGCCACAACCATCCGATCGCGACTCGAAGCCGCCCACGTCGACATCCACGATCTGTCAGGTGGGTGAAAAAGCCAATCCCTTCTACTGGTCATACCAGCCTCCTTTTGCGCATTGCCGTCGATGTCATTGTTGCTGTACGTTTTGACTGACATGTCTTTTCTTTGCGATCTGCAGGCGGCTGCGGTCAGATGTTCGAGGCGATCATTGTTTCGGGACAGTTTGAGAAGAAGATGACGCTCGCGCGCCACAGACTGGTGAATAGCGTGTTGAAAGAGGAGATTGCTGCCATTCATGCTTGGACGCCTAAGTGTTTCACGCCGGCGGAGTGGGAGAAGAAGAAGGCTGCTGGTGCGGTGTAGGAAGAGAAAATGGTGAAGGAAATTGTGCGTGAATATATGCAAGAGGCGCGAAGGAACTCGCTACGTGCGATGCCATGTTGCCAGGTCCATCACGTGGGCTACATGGGTTGTTCGGCTTGATACGAAAGGCATGAAAGGTTTGCTCTACGCGCTGGGTAGCCTGGAAGAGCTGATGGGATGAAACGAAACGAAGCGAGACGAGACGGGGATGAGAAGCGACCTACTGGCTCGGCGAGCAGCTTCGATTGGAGCGAGCACCGTGAACACGCGAAGCTAACGAGAATACCTTAGCGATGTAAAGAAGAACAAGGGCTAGCGAGAGCGAGGGGTCGCTTCACGGTCCCAAGTATTCTATTTGCACGTATGGAAATGAGATCATGAGTTTAGCGAGACAGAAGATGCCTACGTACTGGCATGCGCAAAGTGTGAGAGTAATAACACGGTATAGCACGTAGATCTGGTGAAATCGGGAGGATCTGCTCAAGACATGTTGCGAAGTGATGATGCACGTGCAAATGCGGAGGCGGGAAGGACGACGAGGATGACGGATTGTCGCAAAGTGCCATGTGGAAGAGCAAATGTCATGGTCATCCTGACTCAATGCATCTCGATTGTGTGTGAACGGATCGTTGTGAGGCCGGTAGGGCAAAACAAGCTATGGGCGACGTTTGTAGGCGGCGATGGGGGAGGCAAGGCTAAGGGAAGGTGAGGAATTGAGCACGAAATGGACAATGACACTATAGTAAGGTCTCATATTGCATGCTGCGAACCGGCGGTTCTTCAAGACAGCAGGACGACACACCGGACTCATTTCTCGGATGGCGCACAATGCCGTGGTATTCCATCCAATAGCGGGATTCGGTAGTGTCTTGGATGGGGAGTGGGATTGGATGAGTGCCTCTTACGGGAGGTAGAGGAGGCTGGGTAAGTGGCAGCCAGCCACCTCTCACACCTGCCGCGTCTGTCTCTGCTGGCTGCTTCCTTCTCTTGTACGTCAGGCACGCACGTCCATGTCATGCTGCACACTCCCTCCAACTCTCTCTTCCCACTATTCCACTCTTGCCAATACTCACTACTCCTTCCTTTGCTGTATCGTTGTACATACCACTGGACATCTATCTCACCAAGCTACATCCAACCGTCGAGCTAGTCAGCCACAGCTACTACTTGACAACACCCCCACGTTGTGACGCAGCCTAGCAACAAGCCGGCCTGGACCGCGTGGAAGTGCTACTACAGTACCTTACACATCGCATACATACATCCCTACATACAGATCCAACTTCTTGCGCGAGAGGCAACCTCCTCACTAATACCGACACTCTCTACACTCGGCATCGCACCGCCACTTGCTACATTAACCACCACCGTCTAGCGCCTGACCGCACCCACCGTTGCGCCAACCATGGCGCCTTTCCCACCTCTAATCCGCAGCGTCAGCGCATCAGATACCCGCATTCTAGACGCAAGACAGCCCATTGCGCCGGCTGCACACGCAATCGCCATCCCCGTCAACGATCAAGATGCAAATGCAATCCTCCAACCGCGCCAACAGAGCGGCATCGTTCCCATACCCACAGTATACCAAGGCCTCAACTCAGGGCCTGCGCCCGGCGCAGTCGTCGGCATTGTCCTCGGCTCAGTCCTAGGTTTCATATTTCTCATCTGGCTGCTATGGATTCTCTCCAATGGCACCACATTCATCCGCTCCAACCAAGACGAGGAAGACGAAGTCGTCGTTTCGCGACAACGACGCCAACACGATCGCCGACGCTCGCGCAGAACAGAGATGTCGCAAACACACCGCAGCTCACCACGCCGCGATCGCGTGTACAGACAAGAGCGTATAACGCGCGACTTCCCACCACCAACGCGCTCACCCGGCACCAGCCGCGTGCGTGAAAGCGTCCTGGTCGATGAAACCCGTCCCACCGAGCGCCGTGTGGACGGCGATGACATTGTGGAAGTGATCGAGGAACACAGCAGCGTCGGTGGCGGCCCACCACGCAGGAAGAGCAAACGAGCGAGTTCTGGTTACAGGTCAGTTGTCTCAGGAGCCCCACCCACACCCCAGCCGCCAGGAGGTTACCGTCCCATCGATCCGAATCTGTATGCTGGCGGCTATTACCCTCAAACGAATGTCAGATGAGATCTTGGAACTTCTTTATGAGATGAGAGAAAATTGCAAAAAGCACATGAAGAAAAAACAATATCAAGAATGATCACTCCTAAGAGGAGTTCCAACACCATCATCCGTCCTTTCTTCCCCCCTTCGTCGAATCCGGGGTCCTCCCTTCCCAAAAGTCGCGTTCATGTCCAAAAGCATGAAGATCAAAGACTCCAATTCTGACATTCTGCCTCTTTTTTTTCTGTGCATAGACGATAATCTCTCTCACTCACCAAAAACTCAAATCGCCAAATAAACTTGCTCTCATCCCAAATTCGGATTGAGGGTGACATGTCGTCTGCTCGCAAGAAGTCTCACGGTGTATCTACCATCGCAAAAGGACCGATGCGAAAGTTCTGGCCACGCCTTGATTTCCAAGGATCTTCGTCGGCTGTCAAGGCTCGCACATGCACCATCATACGGATCCCAGGACACCTTACTCCCGGCGGCTGGCGGCTGTCCTGCACATCACATCATATCTACTGATCGAACTTACGTGCACGAAACAAAAGCTTACAATCGGACAAACAGGCGAGGTCAATATTCTGACATCTGATCGAATTCGAGGCGTGGAAGTGGAGTTGAACCCAGAGAAAGAAAGAGAAAGAGCATGGCTTTCTTCTTAGCAGTTCTCCCCGACGTCACTTCTCCCTGCCACATCGCATCATCGCAAATCACAAGCAATATGTGCGAGACAGGACAGACGCTCAAACGAATCGAAATCGATACCAGTGGCCTACGAGCTGGCAACAAGACGACAACAGAACAGAACAACAGCACACGAGCGCAGGGCGCTGGGAGATACCGCTTCCCTTTATTTCCTTACTTTCGACTTTATTCTTCACGTTCTGATTCGTTGTTAGATACCTCTGAAGGCCGCGGCCAGGTTTCTTTCTTCGGTTTTTTTTTTCTGGACTCGCTTCCCCTCTTCCACAAGCGAGTCACGGCGTTTTCTTTTTCGCGCGAGTCTTTCAGTGCGATGGGATGGGGATGGGAATGGGAATGGTACACTAAGGGAGCGAATAACAGAGAAGCTCCGAAGGGATGGGATGGGATTGATTGAAGGGAGGCCATGGCAAGGCGATATACCCGTTTTTTTTCCTCTTTCTGGTTTTCTGGTTCGCTGCGCGAGTTTGGTTTGGTTTGGTCTGCTTTGGTGGTGTGGGTGTTTATTTTATCCCCAGGTACCTGAGAAATGTGGTATTATTATTGTTACTATTATTGTTACTACGTTGCGTGTTCGTCACGAGGTGTGGATGACAGGAACCTCTTTTTTTTTTCTCGACGTGCGTGTGTGATCTTTGCAAGAACTCCTTTCGAGGGAGAAAAGTGTGCCGGCCTTTGTCTGTCTTGTCTGTGAGGGGGGTTTTCTGATGATTCTTACGTGGTGGGTTTTGAATATAAACTCTCCCTCTCTCTCTATATATAAGGTATGAACATGAACATGCTCAGAACGCTGTACGTAAGATAACCAGATGGCAAGCAAAAGCCTTACGATCCTACTCCGTCTTGGACTCCATCGGATCGGAAGCTTCTTTTCGCCACACTCGCCCAGCAAGCAGCCTTCCAGATGGAATGACAACAATCCATGCCCGTCTAGCTAAGCAAAACCCTAATCTCCCCACTCGTCCTCGGGAAAACATCCCTCAGCCTCAGCGCCTCTTCATCCTCGTCATCCAGGTCCTCATCACCCCGCAAAACCCTCTCCTCGACCTCCTCAAAGACCCGACAGAACCTCTCCGCCGCCTCCTCGACAACGTCCCTCACGATCTTCGAATCCTGCAACTGCGCGAGGAAAGCGCGCGCGTCCTCCGTCGCCGTGGGCAGGAAAGCGTCCAGCTGGCGAGCGGCTTGCGCGAGCGTGGCGGCGTTGTTGGCGCGGAGTTGTGAGGATGTGGTGAGGTTTAGGAGTGGTTCTAGGCCGGAGGTGGAGAGGAGGAAGGTCGATGTTGAGTCTTTTAGGGAGGTCGTGTGGGTTGCGATTTCGGAGCGGAGGGAAGTTATTTCTGGGGCCGTGAGGGTTGGGTGCGTTTGTAGGGTGTTCAGGGCGGTGAGGGCGCAGTTTAGGGAGAAGATTTGCGCGTGAGGAGGGGAGAGGGTGTGGGTTAGGGAGGCGCAGCCGGTGAGGTAGGGGTGCAGGGCTTCTTGGAGGATGGGGGAGAAGGAGGCCGCGGAGGGGGTGGCGTGGGAGGTTTCGTAGGAGGTCATGAGGGTCGCGAGGGTGGTGAGGGCGTCGGTTAGGAAGTCGGGGGGAGCGAGGTCGGAGGGCGAGATGGGGTGGGTGGAGGTTTGGAGGGAGGCGAGGTGGTCGCGGGTCGAGGTTTTGAAGGCCCGGAGGGCGCTTTCCGAGAGGGGCGTGAGGGTTGCGAGGAGCGCGGAGGTGGGCGAGAGGAGGCTGCTGAAGATTGTGGTGTAGAAGGTGAGGAGGTTGGAGATGCGGTAGGCGAGGGTGGCGTCTTGGTGGGATTGGATGACTTGGTCGACGCGTTGTTTGAGTTGGCGGAAGACGCCGGTCAGGTCGCGGTCGACGAGCTGGTTGAGGGAGTCTTTGCCGTTGAAGACGGGTGTTTCTTCGGAGTCTTCGTCGGGGCGAGTCCAGGGCTCGCTTTCGATGCCGGCGCGGATGGATTTGGCGATCTCGTCGCCGTCGGCGATGAAGAGGACTTCGAGGGCTTCGCGCTCGGAGACTGTGGCGGAGTGGGCCCAGGCGAGCATGTCACCGACGTAGCGGAGGGGGTCGTGTGCGGAGAGCTCGATGGCTTTGCCCATTACGGGGTGGTCTGGGTCGACGGGTGCGCCGGTTAGGGCGGCGTAGAAGTTGTTCGAGAGGACGTTTTCGCGAGCTTCGGCGAAGAAGTCGAGGCAGTTTTGGAAGAGTGTTGGACGTTCTGCGAGCACACGTAGGGCACGTCGGATGGCAGTGCTGATTTGTGGATTTTCGAGGTCGAGTGATTTGAACTCGCGCTGAACCCATCTGTACAGCTTTTGATAGGCGGCATTGATCTGTTTGGAGCTTTGGTCGAGGATCTCAAGGCCAAGACGCTGATTCTCCGAGCCTAGGAGCATATGGCTGTCTTGATGGATTTTCTTCACACGGGTCAGGACGCGGAAGAAATCATCGTCGACGGGTTCCGTGCTGGAGGTGAGAACGGCCTGGTCTTTTTCCGAGAGAACGAAGTGGGCGTTGAAAGCGTCGAGTAACTGCTTCTTTCCCTCCACTTCGCCTTTGCCTTCTAGAATCGCCTTTGCCTCATCGAGCATGGGACCGGTCTCACGATTAGCCGCAGAGATATGCTTTCGCATTTCAGCACAGCTGTCGTTCAGACTGGAAATGGCGGCACCGATACGCTTGAGCTGCTGAGCCACCTGACCGAAGTCTTGCACAATCTCGCCATTGCATTGGATGAGTTCTTCCTGCACGTCCAGACGTAGGTTTCGGCGGGATTCTGCTGTGTTGTTCAGATTGCGTTGGTCGAAAACTCCTAGAGCGTCTCTGATTTCAAGATCGGCGTAGGATGCTGAGAGGACCGATGTGATGCGGTTTTGCAGAGCGTTGGTTTTGGGTGCTGAGGGTGTCAAGGGACTCGATGGTGATGCGTGGCCTGAAGGGGATGTGGCACGGTCTGAGAAGTAAGACGTGGCCATTGTAGATGTTGATGATATAGTGTTATGAGAGGCCACAAAGCGTCCGCTCGCAAGGCAAGCCTAACCCTCTGATATTGCGAGTCTGTTATCTTCAAAGCCTAGTCCCGTGACCTGGACATCAAGTGCTGTGAATGGAACGGGCAGCCAGGGATGCCATACCTCCGTATGCCCTCTGCCTCTCTCCCGCTGCACGGACGTTTCACTGCGTTGCGTGCTGTTGTGTGGGGAAGAGGCGGCGAGGTGGAAAGGAGTCCTATACATACATGATGACTGAGGGAATATCAGCAATCGTAGTGTGAAGACGAGCTAGAAGAAAGAGAGGATCATTTGATTGGCTACATAAGCGCTATGCAGTGTACTTGCCGGCGCGTATGTACAGAAGGATGTAACAAAAACGAATGTTCTCCGTACACTCCCAGCATGCCCCGACGTTCTGGATCGTCCAGGTGGTGGCAGTGCCCCTCACCAACATCAAAGAGGGCCGCCAAACGTCGTCAGTCAGTCAGTCCCGGCTCTTCCTCAGCCAGCACTAGCCTATGTGTGGTAAACCTACCTACGTAGTAGCCCAGCCTTGTCCCAAACTCTTGTTTCTTTCTTTGCCTTCACTCTGCTGACTAGCATCTTTGTTCTTCTTCACATCCGCATCGCCTGCTTTCGCTGCACCAGAAGCATCACTGCGCGTCAGTCACCGACAGCATGGGCAAATCGTAAGTCGACACTTCCATACCCTTCCGCTTTCTGTTTGCTTGCAGGCCAGGGGGGTGCCACGCAACCCTACCCTTCACGAGACATGGGTCCTTTGAAGACCCTCGTCAACACCATGTCATCCACTTGGCACCCGATCTTCAATGTTGCGAGCGCGGAGGAACAGTGAATAGCAAGAGCGAGGACTGTCACGAGATACACCACAAACGCGCCGGATCACGCAAGCTTCGCCGAACCAAACACCACTCCTACAAACATCAGCCAACAGCATGGACGACGCACCGACCGAGAAGAAGAAAGTCCACGACATCTACCCGGATGAGCCAGGGCAAGAGCGAGAGCGCAAAGACTCCACAATCCAGAATGAAATCCTCCCACGACTCGGTTCGGTCAACCACGCTCGCCGACGTCCATCCCACGTACCTCGTCCGGTCTCGTCGAGCTATCCAGCTTTCAAAGCCAAGCAAGAATTCGCGCTGAAGATCGGGGTCCATGGCCTTGCAGAAGAGGTGGCCAGGTCGACGGGCATGGAGAGGATCGAGATGTTGAAAGGGAAGCTAACCGTACACTTCCGCAGCCAGAGCAAGCTGTCACAGCAGGAGCTGTCGGAACTTCAAAAGGCGACACACTTTGACAAGAAGGAATTGCAGCAATGGTACAAGGGTGCGTAACTCCCATCAAGCGCGCGACAGAACGTCTCAAATCTAACGCTTTCGGTTTGTTAGGATTTCTTAAGGACTGCCCTAGTGGCATGCTCACCAAGGCCGAGTTCCAGAAGATTTACAAGCAGTTCTTCCCATTCGGCGATCCGTCATCGTTCGCGGATTATGTCTTCAACGTATTCGATGCCGACAAGAGTGGGAGCATAGACTTCAAAGAGTTCATCTGCGCACTTTCAGTGACCAGCAGAGGAAAAATGGAGGACAAGCTTGACTGGGCTTTCCAATTGTACGATATTGACGGCGATGGCAAGATCAGCTACGATGAGATGCTGGCGATTGTTGAGGCGATCTACAAGATGGTGAGTTCAAGGTCAGAATGAATGGTGAAATCTTGCAGAGGCGCTGACAGAGGATACCTAGGTCGGCTCCATGGTCAAACTTCCCGAAGACGAGGATACACCTGAGAAGCGCGTGAAGAAGATTTTCCGCATGATGGACAAAGACGAGAACGGATCCCTGGACATGGAAGAGTTCAAGGTACGTCGCCATAATCGACCGTACACCATCAAACACAACAGACTGACAATCCACCGCAGGAGGGCAGCAAGCGAGACGAGACGATCGTGTCTGCATTATCATTGTACGACGGCTTGGTGTGATTTCCCGCGGTCTCCCCTCACAAATTCTTTCTGGGAGTTGGCGGGCACAACGAATTACATGAAAGCAACTTGGCGTTTTTTTCTTTCTTTGTCTTTCCCCTACACTTTTACGAGCCTGCGCGAGATACCTCTAGGATATTGCATTAATCGTGCGAGCATAAACTGCTTTCTTGATTTGTAGTGGTGACGTTTGTTGGCCTGCCGGTATGCAAAGATGTGTCGCCGGACGGATTGGCATGTGAAGCACGGGAAGCTTCGGGTAAAAACATCTCAGCGGTATTAGCACATTTATGAAGCACTAGCGCCGCTGATAGGTGCGTCCATTCCACGGAGAGAATCGTGGCCCGAGTAGAGGATCTCAGCGGCATGGGCTTTTATATATCTGATATACTAAAGCCGCTGATATTTGCGTTTAAGTTACGGAGAGCCTCGTTATCTAAGACGAGTATCTCAGCGGTGTAGGTGTTTTAATAAGGCGCTAAAGCCGCTAATAGTTGCACCCATCTCGTGGAGAGCATCTCTATCTCTCGCTCGTATCTCAGCGGCGTCGGTATTAATGTTTAGCACTATTAGTGCTGCTAGTTATGTATATATATAGTCACCATCTGACGCTAGTATCTCAGCGGCATCGGTGTGTTGATGTATGGCACTAGAGCGGCTGGTAGTTACATCCTATTCGTGGAGATCATCTAATGTACAGAGTTGTTTTGTCAAATCTGGCTGATTACTCACCAGACCTCTGCCTGGGTACTTGCGATGTCAGCAAAGTCGAAGTGAATCAAGCCAAGCGACCAATCGGCGTTGGAGCTGAAAGCCAGTGGCTTGAAGCACCGCTTATATCAGCGGAGAGAATGTGATGCTTTGTAACATACGTTTGTGAGGTATACCTGCGTGCATTTGGTCAACGGTCTTCGGAGCAACTTCTTGCTGCAATAATGTGCTCGCCATCAAGCTTTGACTCGCCTGCATCCACTTGCTTGCTAAACACGGCTGACAGATACGCACACGTCTGCCACGGTGGACTGATATAAAGCAGGTAAGGTAGGTAAGGAGATGTCGGGGTCTTTCATTGCAAACTCACACCTCACTTCTCTGTACCACGCTGTCTCCTTACATCGACAGTACTGTCGAAACTTTTGGGCAACAATAAACTCACCTCACCAGCTAGCTACCAACACATAAAACGATACCGCCATGTCCGACGTCATCCGCGACGCGCCCATTGGGCAAATAATACGCTGGATCACGCGAAAAAGAGTCCTTCGGTATCCAGAAGAGATGCCAGACTTCCAGCTGCCAACAGGTTACTTGCAAAACAACGTCAGCCAAAAGTCTCTGCTCGACGCCACCCCAGACGCACTCCCATCGCCGTCGACTCCTCACTCGCCCGCGATCGACGAGAAAGAAAAAGCGAACCTCGAACCAGCAGAGCCTCAAGAGAGACGATCCAGCGATATCAGCCGGGACTATCTCGAACGAATGGAAACCGCCAAAGACGACGAGCTCGAACGCTCACAAACCCATAAATCCGACCTCGAAAAGGCAATCACAAACTCCACCTACCTCTCCCGAACCGCCACCCGCACAGCACTCGAAACCATCCACACACGCGCCGAACTCGAAGAAGCCTTCCGCGTCGCCTCCCTAGCCCGCCCACCAACCCAACCCATCGTCCCACAGCGCACACACGACGGACTCATCCTGGTAGACTTCTGGTCAACGGACGACACAGAGAACCCCCAAAACTGGACTCTCACGAGGAAGAGCGTCGCCACGCTGCAGATCTGCATGTACACTCTGGCGGTGTACATGGGCTCGGCGATTTACACGCCTTCCATCCCGGGGATTCAGATCGAGTTTGGCGTCAGCATCACGGTGGCGGAATTGGGATTGGCGTTGTATGTGCTGGCGTATGGAATTGGGCCGCTCATCTTCTCGCCTATCAGTGAGATTCCTTCTGTGGGGAGGAATCCGCCTTACATGATTACTATGGGCATCTTCGTGGCGTTGTGTATTGCTGCGCCGCTTGTGGATAATGTGGCTGGGCTGTTGGTTATCAGGTTTCTGCAGGGGTTCTTCGGATCGGTGAGTTGATGCTTGAAGAATTGGAATGCTCGAGATGACTTGCTGATATTCCGCAGCCCTGTCTGGCCACTGGTGGAGCCTCTCTAGGAGACATGTTCAGCATCATCAAGCTCCCCTACGTTCTTGGTCTCTGGGCCCTCAGTGCGACTTGCGGACCGGCCTTAGGCCCTATAATCTCAGGTTTCTCCGTGGCCGCTGAGAACTGGCGCTGGTCTCTCTGGGAAATGCTCTGGCTCTCCGGCCCCATCTTCATCACCATGCTCCTCTTCCTCCCTGAGACATCCCAAGCCAACATCCTCCTCCGCCGCGCCCGCCGTCTCCGCGCCCTCACCGGCAACTCAAACTACCGCTCCCTCTCCGAACTCGAGCAAGCCAAACTAAACCCCCGCGCCGTCCTCTTCGACGCCCTCGTCCGCCCCATGCAGCTCATGGTCCTCGACCCCGCCATAGGTTTCACAGCAGCCTACATCGCGCTCTGCTACGCCATCTTCTACAGTTTCTTCGAAGCCTTCCCCATCGTCTACGGCGAGCGCTACCACTTCAACCTCGGCGAGATGGGCCTCACCTTCCTCTCCATCACCGCCGCCACAATCCTCTCCCTGGCAATCTACTACCTGTACGTCTACAAAGTCGTCGAGCCCGACTTCCGCGCCAACGGCATCGGCAAACTCGAACGCCGCCTCGTCCCCGCCCTCTACTCCTCTTTCCTCCTCCCCATCGGCCTCTTCATCTTCGCCTGGACGAGCGACGGCAAGATCCACTGGATCGTCAGCGTCGTCGGCGTCTTCCTCTTCACGATCGGGATCTTCATCCTTTTTCAAGTTGTCTTCGTATATCTTCCGATGGTATATCCGCAATTTGCAGCTTCCTTGTTTGCCGGCAACGATTTCGCGAGGTCTAGCTTGGCTTTTGCGGCGGTGCTGTTCAGCAGGCCGATGTTTTTGGGCATGGGTGTTGGGCCCGGCGTTAGTTTGCTGGGGGCCTTGACGGCAGCGTGTATTGTGGGGATTTTTGTGCTGTATTTCTATGGTGAGAGTTTGAGGGCTAGGAGTCGGTTTGCTGCGAAGTGATGGAGTGGGAGGATGGTTAGGTAGTTATAGTAATCATGGGCAAATGGCAGCTCACAGTTCATCGCATTTCTAGGTGTCTCCGTACCCTTTATGCTAGTACCATCAGCTATGTCTTCACAAATCACGATCTGCACCACCGAGAGGGCGGATAGAGAAGCTAGACCTCTCGGTATCATTAGGTGCAACTATCAGCAACTATAGTTTTAAAAACTACGATTCGCACCGTTGAGAGACACCGCAAAACATCTGAGTATCCCCGAGGCCTTTCGTGCAAGTACCATCAGCTATGTTTTTACAAACTACGATTCGCACCGTTGAGAGACATCGCAAGATATGTGAGTATCTCAGAGGCCTTTCGTGCAAGTACTATTAGCTATGTTTTTACAAACACCATCTGCACCACTGAGTATTGTTGGTCGACTCTACATTCGATACAATCGATCCTTGAAACTAACGCAGCTACAACACAAGAAACCTTCCCATACGCACAACACCACTTGATACGTCCACTCCGTCTGTGCTTGCTACTAAACGCATCCACGACATCAACGTGATCAACTCTGAAACAAATCCCAAGCAAACCCCCAAGTCCCACGGAGGACAAGAAAAAACAAACAACTCTTGGACATTCCCCGTCCACGTTCACCTCCGTGGCTGAGCAGCCAGCAATGCGCTTTTTCGTCCCGCCCTTTCATGTATACCGAGAAAAGCGCAGCTGCACGTCTCTGCTCCTAGGCCTTCATTTGTCCGGTTCAACTAATGCCAAGGGCGCTCCGATCATTGCTTGGCGGGATAGGGTTTGTTGCCAGCACCGGCTTCCGCTGCCCTCTTGATGTTTGATGACGTTTGGGGGCGTCGGCGCGCGAGTGGCTTGCTTAGTGAGGTGTGATGGCCGTGGGTTTTTTTGGGGGGCAAGCTACTATGCACATGCCTGTGCTTCTCTATGGGTCCTGTAAAATGTTGCTAACATTTGCCTGACTGACAGACAGAAGTGTGGTTTGGAGTGAAGTGAGGCTGCCTTCACTTACGCCTCACACTCCCCGCTTTCGGGAAGAATAGGATTGCACTGGCGTGTGGAGTAGACCCTCCTTGAACGCGGAGTTGTCAGGTCGCGTGGAAGTGCAGAGATCGCAAGCTTGGATTCCTACTACGCTGTCTAGTCTGGAACACAGTGGAGACTTGGTGTTCCAAGCACTTCTGGTCCTCTACGGTGGCTTAAGCTGCTGCCTACGATTTCTTCTATGCTTCTTATTAGTAGCTGGTGCTAGAGCGTGCGTGGTGAAGCGTGGACTAGTGCGGTAGCCAAGGCAATGGGCCACGAGGGCCATTGAGGCGCTGCTCTGGGGACTTGGAGGCATCGCTGGTTTTGCAGCAGGGCTGTGAGGTTGCCCAAGACGGACCTGTCGATCTGGTGCGCTAGGAAGGTTTACTTGGTTGGGCTTGGGTAGGGGCCATTGGAGAGGGAAGTATCGTTGGGTAGAGGGTTATGTATATAAGTATGGCTTTGGCGGCCGGTTGTTTGAATGATTTCTAGGACATCACAGATCAACTTCTCAATTCAAAGACTTCATCAACGAACGCTCCCTACTCCAAAAATACAACATCCCCACCAAGTTCTCAACCATGTTCACCAAACCCACCCTCCTCCTCCTCGGCCTCTCGCTCCTCAGCGCCGTCAAAGCCCAAGAATTCGACAACAACGACGTCCCCCAACAATGCCGATCTGTCTGCCAGGCCATGGTCGACGCCGCCAGAACTTGCGATCAGAACTTCGACGGCGATCGTCAGGAAGTAGACTGTATCTGCAACACCGAAAATGCCAGCACGGCTTTGCCGGAGTGCGCGGCGTGCATTCGCCAGTTTGATAGCGATGATGATGATGACGATGACGATGATGAGAATGGTTAGTTGGCCTACGATTCCCGCCTCTCCCTCCGAAAAACCCTAACAAACTCCTCCCAGACGTAGACGAAGTCGTCCGCTCCTGCGGCTTCTCCAGCACGACCTTCACGGGCGCCACGGCCTCCGCCTCCTCCACAGGCAGCGACAGCGGCGCCATAACCTCCAGCGCCTCCCGCTCCCTCATCACCAGCACCTTCGTGACGACCTCGACCGACTTCGACGACGACCCCGACGACCAAGACGAGACCAGGACTCTCACCCGCACCACCGTCTTCGCCGCTGATTCCACGCCGACCAGCGATGCAGGCGGAAGTGCCTCGAGCGCCGGCCAGTCTGGTACGAGCGTTGTGGGCGGTGCGGTGGAGTCTGCTACTAGCGGTGCGGGCGATTCGGCGAATTCTGCTACCAGTGCTGCGGGCGACTCCGCTACGAGTGATTCTGGTGCTGCGGCGACTGGACTTCCGATGTTGGGTGCTGGTGCGGGTGCAATTTTGGCTGTTGTTGGGTTGTTGTAGGTGAGTGGTTGGGTAGGAGGGGAGTGAGGTCGATGGATGGTTGGGCGTGTGGTTCGAAGTGAGAGATCGATGCTGGTGGATGGAGATGGATACCCTCTTTTTGTTGATTGTTGACTTGGACGCGTCTTACGACTGTTCCTTTTTCTGTGAGGGATAATAATTTGCAACAATGCCGTTAGATGATCAATGAAATCAAGGCTGGCCAGCCCACTACAAACAGCTTCTCCATTCACATCTCACCGTGCTGTGACTTTTCTTGAGGCTGGAGCTACAGCCTGAGAAGCGGTACTCAAAGGAAGGTTGAAGTACAATAGAATTTCAGGCAGACTGATCGGTGCTTGACTTTACAGCTGTAAGCCCAAGCATCAATCCTAGCTCTGAAAGGAAGCATGCCCAATTTGCAGTAGTATACCTATATATAGATAAAACCGAAAGTATTCCACTGGGTAACGTGGGTATCATTAGCCATGAATCAAAGAAAAAAGCAACACCTTTCGCTCGTCCGAATCCCCCCAAAGAACGCCTGGCACTTTTGCATCATCGTAAGTGTGCGCAAGAAAGCCGCCTCCCATAAGCAAATTCGCTGTTTCCGGTAAATCCATTTCGTGACAAGGATCGAACTCTGATCGCAAGGTTCAATTTCGTAGCTCTAGCCACTGCCGTACTGGCCTTGCTGCTCAGCTGGGGCGTTCTGGTACACCTGGCCGTACATGTTAGGGTCGAACACAGGCTGTTGCCCATAGTAGGCCTGCTGCGGCACCTGCTCAGACTGCGCAGAGAGAAACTCGTGTTGGGGTTGCTGCTGTTGCGGTGGCTGGATGTTACCCTGTTCTTGCGCACCGGACTCAGGCACTGCGTACTCGGGTCTGCGCTTGTGCGGTGGCTGCGCATCCTCGCGCGGGACGATATCGATGAGGAAATCGAACATGTCGGATTTGCCGAGGGCGGCGGCGATGTCGCTCCGCTGGAGGGTGCGACGCTTGTTCTCCTCGGCGTGAATCCAGGCGCGCATGGTGAGCTCTGTGATGAAGGTCTCGCATGCCTTGGCGAAGATTATGGGCGCCTCGGCCGAGATCATCTTGACTTCCGGGTCGGCCTTCATGACCTTCTTGATGCGCGCCAGAGGGAGTTGGTGGATCTTGTAGTCGTGGTCTTCCGTCTCGAGCATGGTGACTACTTGCTGCCAGTAGGTGTTCAGGATGTCGCGACTTCCAGGACCGAGACCTTGGGAGACCTAGATTGCGACGCGTCAGCACGGTCAAACAGCAAGGCGCTTGCGCAGTCGCGCGACATCGCATACATTTCCCCAATGGCCGCTGAAGGTCTCTGGAGGCGGCGCGTGGCCCTGGGCGGCGATACCAGCGCTGGCGCCGTAGTGACCGCCATGCGAGGCGTCGTAGAGCGGCATGCCATTCTGGCCGTCGTACTTCTTGGGTGCCGCGGGTGCCTGCGGAGGCGGCTGTTGCACTGGATAGGGCGCCTGCATGGTGTTAGGCGGAGAGGGTGGGTATGGGATGGTGTGGGAAGTAATAATAAGTGGTCGAGAGCGCCGACTGGTTAAAGGCAGCTTGCTTGCTTGCCTCGCTTGCTTGCCTCTTGGAGGTCTGCGCTGGACAACGCGGGGTTGGGTTGCCGAGAGAGGTCGGCCGCCCGCAGAGCCGCAAGCTTAACTCTGCTCGCTCTTGTCAGCCTCAGGCATACATGTAAAGGAAAGGCATTGATATATCTTCGATAATCTTGAGTAATCATTTCGGAAACGCATCCGCTAGCCTATGTATCGCATTACCAGCAGACGGAAAAACTTGCGGGCATTGTATTTCTATCGTCAAAAAACAACTCCCTGACCACGCATCCGTGCGGATGATGGGGGTACTTGATCATTTAGTGTAACATAAAGGTGGTGCAAGACCTTTTGGCCTCCCCGCCTCTATTCCTCCTTGGTCTCCTCCTCCTTGCCCTCGAAAGCGGGCAGCTTGGCCTGTACGTCGGCCCAGGTCCACCTGCCCCTGACCATCTTCTCCACGGCATCGAGAATGTCCTCAGCCTTAGCGCGGACCTGCTTGGTGGTGTCACGGTCACGCAGGGTGAAAGTGCCGTCCTCCAAACTCTGGTAGTCGACGGTGATACCGCAGGGGATACCGAGCTCGTCGTTACGCGAGTAGCGCTTGCCAATGCTGACACCAGAGCTGTCGGTGTCGTACGACAGTCCGCGCTCGTCGAGCTGCTCCTCGAGGGACTCGACGACGGGGGTGAAGCGGGCATCCTTCTGCAGGGGCACGAGAAGCACCTTGATGGGAGCGACTGTGGGCTTGAAGGACATGACGGAACGGGCAGCGTCGCCCTCGCGAGTCCAGTAGGCGTGCTCCATCAAGCTGTAGAGAATACGGCCAATACCGAAAGAAGGCTCGATGACGTTGGGAATGTACTCGCGGGTGGTGACGAGGCGGCTCTCTTTCTGAATGCTGACAACGTCCTTGTTGAGCTCGACCTTGCCGGCCTCAATGTCGGCAACCTCGAGATCGACCTTGCCGTCTTTCTCAAGGGAGATAGAAAGCTTCTCACGGATGTCCTGAGTAAGCGAGTCGAGAGCAGCCTGCACCTTAGAGGCGTCTTTCTTGAAGAGAGGACCAGCCTTCTTCTTGTCGAGCTGAGCCTGCCACTCCTCGACGCGGTAAGGCTCCTTGAGAGTCTCGCGAACGTTAAGGGGCACGCCAGTGGCCTTCATGTGGACGCTCAAGTCGTAAGCGCTACGGTCAGCGCAGCCAACACACTCAACCCAGCCGTAAGAGGTTTGCAGTTCGCAGTCCCAGCAGTCGGCGGCGTAGTGAGCCATCTCGTTCTGCATGTGCTGTCTGAAACGGAGTTTGGCGGGGTCAACGCCGATCTTATCCATGAACATGGCGATCCTGGCAATGAAGTAACCAAGAGTCTCGTTGTCGACGAGCTTAGTGTCAACGGCCTCGCCGATGGTGACGACGGTGGGTTCTGAGCCGCCCTCGCTCTGGGTCTGGCGGGAGAGAAGCGGAAGCTTGAGGTCGCGCACCTTCTTGAAGCCAGCGTGCTGCTTGCCACTCTCGGGGTCGACGTAGTGCTCAATCTCGGCCATCAAGAACTCACGAACACGCAGGAGACCGGAGCGGGGGGAGAGCTCGTTGCGGAAAGAGTAGCCAATAGAGGCGGAGGCAAAGGGCATCTTGCCGTCGTTGTACTCAAGCAAGTGCTGGAAAGAAAGGAACTGGCCCTGGGCAGTCTCGGGGCGCAGGAAAGCGGGCTCCTTGCCGGTAGCACCGATTTGAGTCTGGAACATGAGGTTGACAGAGACGGGAGGCTCGACCTCGTTGCCAGTGATGGGGCTGCGAATGTCGTGCTTCTTGACGAGGGCACCCATGTCATCACCAGTGTAGTCGTCAAGGGTGGCGAGCAAGAACTCGTACTCCTTGCGGACCTCATCGTCAAGCTTGACAGCACCCTTGGCGGCCTTAGACTGCTTCTTCTTCTTCTTGGGGTCTTCAACGGCCTCCTCGACCTTCTCGCCACGGGCCTCCTTGTCAGACTTGAGACGGGCCTCGAGCACATCCTTGATCAAGTGGTCCGCACGCAGAATCTCGCCAGTCTTCGGGTCCTTGCACATGTAGTCGGCAAACTTGTCCACGTGGCCAGAGGTCTTGAAGACGTTGTAAGGGGTGATCATGGCGCACTTGAGCTCCTGCATGCGCTCCTTGCGAACGAAGTGGTCACGCCAGATAGTCAAGAATTGAGCCTCGAGGGTGGCGAGGGGGTGGCCATAGTCGAAGAGACCCTTAACCGGGCCGTGGGGCTCAAAAGATTGCCAGTAGAAGTTCTTGCGCTTCATGAGCGACTCGAAGGCCGCTCTGTCGAATTCCTGACCCGCGAGGGTCTTGTAGTCTGTCGCCATGGTGGGCGTTCCTCCTGTGTTTCGCGTCCGGACTGGGACTTGGGCACGCCACTTAGGGGCTGATGTTGAAAATTGGCGGGTTCGAGAAATGAAAGACGGTCTAAGAATGCGGGCAGCCACGTTGAAGGAGAGCGGGTTGCGGGAGTGAGAGGATGGTATAAAGTTATCGTGAGTCAACTAAGCTATTCCAATGACCACACATAGCTCTAAATTTTGGTCTGGCTGCAGCACTTCTCCAGCTTTCCTTCTTCGATCGGTCGGGCCGATCCGCAACGCCTTGGTCGGTGTTTCACTTCACTCGAATATCAGACCACATATAACTGGCCTTATGCATGTGATGGCACTCGATGGGCTTAAGCAAGTGAGAATTCAGCAGCGCGCTAGAGATTGACGCAACTACTTCGTCAAGGCAATCTACATTCATGAGCATTGCGTGCAAACAAATACCGCATACAGAGGTGCAGAGAACGCTAGGTTGATCAAGAACAGATCTGCTCGAATACAAATATACACAAACTCTACCAGAATGCAGCCACCCTCTATGGCTACATCTCCCAAACGCCGCCACCGATTTCTAACAGAACGCTATGACGCCGCAAACAATAGGCCCAGGGTATCTTATGAACCCGTCCAATATGCACCACCCTATTTACCGTATTGGAAGTTGCCAAATCCCGCAGCGCCCAAGCTTCCTGCTCCCATGCTGTGCCCAAAGTGGGGGCCAGGCGTTCCTGCATTTAGTCCTGCGTGCGTGTTGGTGGGAGTCGAAGGGTTATTGGGAGTGTGACCAGATGCAAAGCTAGCTGCGACACCGGTAAGGCCATTTGCCTGCTGCTGTGGCGTGCCTTGAGCGGCGAAGAACTCCTCGCGGTATTGCTGTGAAGCGGGGAGGGGAACGCCGTGCAGGCCGTAGATTTGGTCGGCAAGGTCATCCGGGAGGTCACCACCGAAGACTCGGTTGCGCATAGCCCAAAAGACGGAACCAGTGAGCCAGGCGTCAGAGCCACCAGTGTGCGCCGGTCCGACACGGTGGCATGAGAGGGTGTCTGCAAGATCCTGGAGACCAGAGCGTTGACCGAGATCACTAATGATGCGCGAGCTTTCTGGGGTCAGACGACCTTGTGTATTCATGCGTTGGGCGTGGCGAAGGAGGAACTTGATGTCCCATAGCTTAGGGAAATAGATTCCGACAACATCGAAGAATCCACTCTGGTCTTCGGGAAGACCCTTCGCAGTCAAAAGTTTGACCAGATAGCCGAAATCGTATCCGCTGTGAAACGAAAGCCAGTTGACTTCGTCGTTGCATACCAGACCAGACGTAGTAAGGAGCGAGCCGAAAGAGTCAAGATCGATACCCATTTCGCGGTTCTTCTCAAATTCAACACCACTCTGTTCCAATAGCTGGATAGAAGGCTCCGAGAACATGTCTTCGTTGAGGTTAAACTTGAAGTTGAACACCCAAGTACACGGCAGGTACATGAGGTTGTTCGGGTAAGGCGACTTTCCATTCAATTGGCTGATGAGGGAAGGATCAGGTTGTTGCGGTGGCAGGTCACCTTCCGCCGTCCAGACAGTAATCCCGAGCTGAATAGGCTTCAGGAGATCGACGTTGCAGCGAAGCGTTTGGTAGTGATATTCGGCCTTGCTACCTGCAAAATTGCCGATAGGTCTTGCGACAATTCCGGGGAACTCGGCGTCCTAGGATAAGATGTTAGCACGTGAGTACGGGGGGAATGAGCTTGGTGGCAGGATAAATATGTCAGAGCACATAGCTGTCCGACTCGTGTCTGCGCGCATTGCCGCATGACACTGTCCAGCGTGATGGCCTGTGATTTGGGTGCCGACATACCATTGAAACGTAAGGATACTTAATGATAAGCTGTCGGAGGACGGCCATTTCTTGCTCAAGATTATGCCTCCAGACCTGTCGTATCCTGCTGTTGGCTCCAGACTTGTTGTCCAGGCTTGCTGCCTCCAATTGATGTGCTGAGTGTTCCTGCATTGCTGCGCCTCTCGCAAAGCCTTGCTGTGCTGCCACAGAGGCAAGACCTTGCCCTTGTCCTCCTATTGTGCCGCTATTGAAGACCGAGCTGCTGGCACCTGGTGTGAAAGCATTGGCGCCGTATGTTGATGATGAAGGAAATGGAGATATGCCGCCGTTGATTCCAGTGCCGCCGAAACCAGGTTGTGAGTTGAAGCTGCTGGGGAGATGTGATGGCTGGCTCTGATAGGAGCTCTGGGGGATAGAGTGTTGTGAATTGAGGTGCACGAATGGATTGGACATGTGCGAAGGATGCATGCGGCTCACTTGGGGAGGCATGGCTGCTACTGGTGCTGCGCTCCAGAAAGCTGGCAGCTGCGGAGGAGGTTGCAAGTATGGTTGGACAAACCCAGCAAAGTTCTGACCGTCTCGCTGCGGATGGGTGTGGCTTGCTGTGTCTAGCGGTTGTGGGTTCTTTCGCTTTCGTTCGGCCTGATCTCTGTGTAGTCTTGCAGCCTGATACTAGATGAGCTTTCTATTCCACTCGGCAAATCGTGACTGGAAAGCAGCGCGTTCACCAGGAGTGTGCGATGGTGATAGGATTGGCAGCGGATTCCGCAAGCTCCATTCGTCTCCAGACAGATGGCCTCCAGTGATATGGTCGTCAGGCAGAGGGGCGTGTTCTTGCTGATATCTGGGTGTGTCCTGTGGTGTTTCAATCCTCGAATCCACTAGGCGCAAGGCGATTAGCGACTAGGTATTGACGCGCGAATGGTGGACTACTGGTCGCGAGGTGGGCGCGTGGCTGAGGATGCCTCCAGGATGTCTTGCGGAGCAATTCTTGTCGCGATAGACGATGCTTGCGACGGCAAGTCAGAGTTGCTTGTCGATACGGCTAGCGAGATGCGATGTGGTTAATCCAGGTTGGCTCTAACAGCAGGAGATCTGTCTGCGATGCCTGCCTCGACGCCGATTGGAGCTGGATTCCCTCATCGGGCAAGTGCGGCGAAGCACCCGCTTGCAGCTGGCTCTCCAACGACTGCACCGCACCTCAGGACGGTTGTAGGTAAGCAACCACGCGCCATTGAAACACCTGGTACGATTCCCACGAGCTACACACCTGCTTGATCGCGCAATCTCACGCTTTACAGACAACACAATGGCACCCAGACCCAACCTTACCGGTTTCGACCCTCAAAAGTTCGCTGCGGCGGCTGGACAACCTGCAAACGACCCTTGGGCAAGAGCGTACGTCTGGACCTGATACCGACACCTGTTGGAATAGCCGGCAGCACTCAGAGCACAGCAAATGTATACTAACACCACGTAGTGAGGCTTGGAGGTACACCGGTCCCTTCAGCCGGGGCCAGCGCTTCAAGGGTTCCTTCCCTGGCTTTGGAATCGCCCTGGGCGCATTCGCAGTCTACGTCGCATACGATAAACTTGTCGCCGACCACGGCCACCACGACCACCACGGCGAGGGACACCACTAGAGGATGAAAGGTGTCGGGAGGAGCCTGTATAGTGCATAGGCGCGGCGTTTTGGGAGTGCTTCGTTCGCGTGGGGTGCCGCAAGGCACAACTGGGGAAGAGTCAGGCAGAGGCAGAGGCTTGGGAAAGAAGAAAAGCATGCCGAGCTGGAAGATTGCCTGGAAAAGGCTGTATCTATAAGAGATGAATGTCAATATCGACCCCATTTTTGTTTCATTCAAGTCTTTGGAAGTGTCTGCAAGATCCGCAAACATTAGAGGACTTGGCCTGGCTCTTATTGACGTCTTCACTTACAATATATCTAAATCAAAAATCTTTCGAAGACGGTAATACGGTAATAGGTTTGAGAGGACGAAGGAGCATGCCCTGGGATGCTCTAAAAATCGGATTCACATGAGTCTCAGTTGAGCGAGAACTTCTCCCACGGAAGGGTACAATTGTCTAGCAATCTCGTCAATCGTTGAATATACTACATAAATCCTCATGACGCCTTGTGGCGCGAACAGCTTCTAATCAAATAGTTCCCCCGCATTTGATTAATCCTCAATGAATTTGTCAACCGTCACAGCCGAAAGTACCCCGGTTTCTTCCCCGGATAATCTCGAAACCAGTTCGGTCTGGGTGATCATTCGCAAGACAAGATCCCACGCGCAAGTCTCACTATTCGCGGACTTTATTCCACCCTAACCACCCTCTCTCAGTCTCGGCGCGCTACCGCACGACAACCATGCAACAATGACAATCCCACCATGAGCGCGCAACGACTCACGATCCTACCGCCGCCGCCACAATTTCTTCTCCCACCGCCCCCGGCGCCGCGATGCCGCGGGTCTACCCTCCGCTCGAAGGGCGGCAACCCACAGTCTACCTCACGCCATCTCTAGTCGAATCGACCGCCGGATTCACCGCCGGCATCGTCTCAACCCTCGCCGTCCACCCCTTCGACGTCGTCAAGACCCGCCTCCAAATCGAGCAGAGCGTGCAAGCCCGTCCGGGCAACAGCTGGCGCGTCATTCGGCAGATTGCCAACGAGGCCTGGCATGAAGGCCTGCACGGGCATGGCAAGATCAGGGACTCGGCGCAGGTTGTGCGCAGCTTCTACCGCGGCCTGATGCCGAATATGATCGGTAACAGCGTTAGCTGGGGACTGTATTTCATGTGGTACGGGAAGATCAAGGATCTCATCTCCTCGGCGAGAACCTCGCATGGGGGCAGGAACTTGAGCTCGAGCGACTATTTCCTCGCATCCGGTGTCAGTGGTATTCTTACCGCCATTACAACAAATCCAATCTGGGTCATTAAGACTCGTATGCTGTCGACTGCGCGCAACTCGCCCGGCGCTTACCGCTCAATTACACATGGCACCATCGATTTGTACCGATCGGAAGGCATCAAGGGCTTTTACCGTGGGCTGCTTCCTTCGTTATTTGGCGTGAGCCATGGCGCTATTCAATTTATGGTTTACGAGAGACTGAAGGACCACTGGGGCATGTCACGAGAGGGTGGAAAGCAAGGCCTGACGAACATGGACTATCTTTACCTAAGCGCCACGAGTAAAATGTTCGCCGGCAGTATCACATATCCCTACCAGGTCGTGCGGGCACGTTTGCAGACCTACGATGCGAAGGCGAATTATAACGGTGTTGGGGATGTGATGAAGCAAGTCTGGAAGAAGGAGGGGTTGAGAGGGTTTTACAAAGGGTTCGTTTTCCACGATTTAACAGAATCCCTCTCTTGTGGATTTTCTTGCAATTTACTGACCTCTTCTTCCCCTTAGACTTGGACCTAACATCATCAGAGTCCTACCTTCGACGTGCGTGACATTCCTCGTGTACGAGAACATGAAATTCTACCTCCCGCGCATGCTGGAATCTCATCATGAAGAGCACATTTCAAGCATGGCATCGGACGAATAGTCGACATGGCAGAACGGGGTTTGGTAAATGGTGGGTTAGAAACGGGACTTGCATCGGCACTGTACAGAGACGCAGAGTCAAGTTATAGCATTCTTCAAGCCAGCAGGCAGGCGTGTGGCGTTTCCTGGGAGTTTGCATGGATTCCTCTCGGTCATGGGTTGTCTGTTTCTCCCTAGAGAGAGAATTTACAGTCATCGCTGGCATTGGCAATGGAATTGGAAATGGAAATGGGGAGAGCGGTCGTAGATAAACTAGATCTCTACTTCCCTAATTTTATAAACTCGGAACATGGCACTTGCTTTGCATCCAACTCGTCACGGGACTTTTAATCTACTATTCGTGATTCTCGTTCAACTCCCATCGGGCATTCTCGCGGCTTTGCTCACCTTCCAAAGTCGGGCATAGTCGGAAGTGGAATGAACGAAACTACTCTCGCAGCACAAAGCCGCGGATGATGAGGTCACGAGGTCTAAGGGACGGTTCTTCACGATAATTGTTTGTTGGCTTGTGATGTTCCACGGATGTTTGCGGCCGGACGAACACGGCGAGTTGTTCTCGGTGTTTGTTGGTATGGGTTCGTGGCTGGTCACGCTAGGGGGGTTTGGTGGTGGGTTGGTAAGAAGGACGGGTATGTGCCGGACGGTGAGTCTAGATTTGAGTGGGAGTATCTTGTATCTTTGTTGTATGGGCATATTCATGGTGATGAGTTTGGTGGATATGGGAATGATAGTACCGATATGAACGGGGAAAATGTCTACCTGTACCGAAGGATGCCGTTATGGTGCTCTGGGTGAACGTTTTCGTGTACTTCTGAAGACGACAGAATAATATCGACCATCGACGGGATGACCTAAGCTTCCCATGAGGCTGTGTGACGATGTGGGTACGGTTTCGGCAATGATTGGTAGTGTTTGCATTGCGTACGGGTGGATAGGGAAGACTACATGTACCCAAACGGCTGTATTCCGATTGAGAAACAAGACATTTGGGATGATTCTGAAGTAATGGATGGCGATGCCTTCACTTGAGCAGATGTATAGAGTGACTCTTCAAGCAGTAGTCAAGGACTCTGCTTCAGCAATACTCCAAGAGGGTCATACCTGCATGCACGCCGTAGAATACATGCAGTCCCTCAGTGGTGAATGATATTTCCCCAGTCCCCTCAGCCGGCTCGGCGGAAAAGGCCGAATTGGAGGGAGGAACCCCTCGATGGCGGGGCATTCTGCGGGCGGCCGTTGGCCCAGCTCGTGCCTGCCTGTGATACAAACACGCCAGGTCGCCAGAGCTGTGATCTTCATTCACCTCCTCCCTCAACACTTTCTAATCCAAACACTCACCTCGCCCAACTCTCTCACACCTACCTCACTTCCACCCATCCACTCACATACCACCCCATTACCAACAAACACCCTCTCACAACACCGTCAATATGGTCAAAGCAGGTGCGGGGTTCCCCAACTGTCGTCTCCGACTCACTGCTGCAACCACACCTCACTAACACGCACTTCACGCAGTCGTCGCCGGTGCCGCTGGTGGTATTGGTCAGGTAAGAATATTCCTCACGTCCTCCCATTTCCAAGACTCCCTCACTGACACCCATCTCACAGCCTCTGTCCCTCCTCCTCAAGGCATGCCCGCTTGTCGACCACCTTGCCCTCTACGATGTCGTCAACACTCCTGGTGTGGCCACCGACCTTTCTCACATCTCCTCCATCGCTCAGATTGAGGGCTTCCTTCCCGCCGACGATGGCCTCAAGAAGGCCTTCACTGGCGCCGACATCGTCGTCATCCCCGCTGGCATTCCCCGTAAGTCCACATCCATCATGGTACCCCACCATCAGTCCGAACAAGAGCTAAGCATACACCCGCAGGCAAGCCTGGCATGACCCGTGACGACCTCTTCAAGATCAACGCTGGCATTGTCAAGGGTCTGATCGAGGGCATTGCTGAGCACTGCCCTGACGCTTACATCCTCGTCATCTCCAACCCCGTCAACAGCACCGTCCCCATTGCCGCTGAGGTCCTCAAGAAGGCCGGCAAGTTCAACCCCCAGAAGCTTTTCGGTGTCACCACTCTCGACGTTGTCCGTGCCGAGACCTTCGTCCAGGCTTTCACCGGCGAGAAGGACCCCTCCAAGACCGTCATCCCCGTTGTTGGTGGCCACTCAGGCGAGACCATTGTCCCGCTCTTCAGCCAGGCCAAGCCTGCTATCAACATTCCTCAGGACAAGCTCGACGCCCTCACCAACCGTGTTCAGTTTGGTGGTGACGAGGTTGTCAAGGCTAAGGATGGTGCTGGTTCCGCCACCCTCTCCATGGCCTACGCCGGCTACCGCTTCGCCGAGAAGCTCCTGAAGGCTGCCAAGGGCGAGACCGGCATTGTCGAGCCTACTTTCGTCTACCTTCCCGGTGTCCCCGGCGGTGACGCTATTGTCAAGGAGACTGGCCTCGAGTTCTTCTCCGTCCCTGTCGAGCTCGGCAAGGAGGGTGCTAAGCAGGCTCAGAACGTTGTGCCTTCCGCCAACGACTACGAGAAGAAGCTCCTCGAGGCTTGCTACGCTGGTCTCAAGGGCAACATCACCAAGGGTGTTGAGTTCGTTGCCAACCCCCCGAAGTAAGTTTTGCCCAGTATGCGCAGCTTGGAAATAGACTAACGCCGAATTTTAGCTAGACTGTAAAGAGTTCAGCATCGGGCATGCATCAGGTTATGCATTGGGGATAAAGGAACGGAAGAGCGACGAGAGCATACCGAGCGTCTGTTGATTTTTTGAAAATGCTGCTAGCAAATTCGCTGCACATAGCTATGAGCCATGAGAATCCACTGAAAAGTTGAACCTTGCTATATGTCTTTACATGTATTGGCGTCGAGACACAATTGTTCCACAAAAAAGCGCTGTGCCTGTCAGGACGGCCGTCCTATGTAGTTTAATGATCCTGTATTGAACCAATCCTTCAAATCGATCCACCGCTGCTCAGGATTCATGTTATTCCCTCCGTGGCTGGGGACGATGATCGTCTTGAATCACCGTGAAGCTGTATGCCGCTATGCCACAAATGCCAACATCCCTTCGTACTCTTACCGCAAACCATCATCCTACACGTCCCACACCCCCATCAAGCCTTAGCACCTCTCGTCTTAATCTGGAACGTCGCCGCCGGAATCTCACTCGAATCCGCATGCACCGTAACATCCATCCCCAACCCCGCCAGAGCACCTCGTATAATCCCACAAGGAAAGTAAAGATACTATTTCGACCATCAGCATACGCCCTCTTTCCGCGCTCCATCCATGAACGGAAAACTCTCAAAACTCACCGCTTGCGCGCGATTAAGCGTCTCCTCGGGCGCTTTCACGCCCGCTTTCCGGTCGACGCTCACGCGACTGATGGGCTGGAAGCGGGTGTCGGTCAAGACGAATACTCCTCTGTGGTTGGTTTTGAGGTTGTCGATTTGCTTGCGGAAGAGCAGGGGCCACAGATCTTTGCAGACGAATTTGATGCTGTCGAGGGGTGTTGTTGGGCGGGGGCGGTTGGCGCTGAATCTGCGTGTTGTTAGTTCGAGTGATTTTTTCTGGGCGGTGTTGGTTGTGTTTGTGATTGTGTTTCTGGTTGGGTTTCTTCTCCTCCCTGGATCTGTGTACATACCTTTCTACAAGTCCCTGCCCAACTCTATACCCCAACCCATCCAAGCGCCAAAACACCGCATCCCTCGTCTCCTCATCCACCCCTCCCGCCGCAGTAGTATCAGTCGGCGCACCGCCCACAGAAGCAACGTCCGCACCCGCCGCTGCAGCAGCTTTACTCCCCCCCTCTGCTCCTCCTACTTCTGTGCCCGCCGCGACTCCATCGTCTGCTGAGGAAGGTGGAGGTCTGTCGTGGAAAATCTGGCTGCGCTTGTACTCTTCGCGCAACGCTTGGTCGCGCGCGTGTAGTTGGTCGGTGATTCTTTGGGCGAGGGGGACGAGTTCTATGAGGAGGAAGTCGAGGCAGGAGGCGGATACTGTGGGGTCGGTGGGGAGAGTTGGGGAGGGGAGGGGGCGGGACATGGCGCGTGGTGTGGGATGTCGTGCGGTGGGGTTTGGTGGTTTCTTTGGTTGTTGCGTGGGTGGGTGTTGCGTGTTTGGGTTATGCGATTGGGTTGGTGGTGGTGTTTGTGGTGGAGGGTTGTAGTCGGCGGGCTGTTTGAGGGGTGGATTCTGGGTGATTACTTGGGTGAGTTTGCCATGCTTTACTGGTGGGTTTGGTTGTTGGTGTTTGTTGGTGTCGTTATGGGCACTTTTTTAGGTATATGGTTACCTATGTTGATATCCTGCCTACTTGGGCGGGACATTGGTTCGAGGTGATCCGAGCGTTTGAAGTCTGGATGGACGTCAGAGGCAGCTTGATTCTAGGCTCCGAGGCAGCTTGCAGATACAATAAATACCAGGAACTTGTCAAAACATCTCGTCAGAAATCGAAGGTATTAGCATGGCCGAGCGCTATATCTGTTATAAATCGCCCGGAGAGTATTGATCTCCGTCTGATTGTTTTCTAAACGCCACCGGACTCATTGGCGGCTCGCTCAACCATTGTCAAACGATGTGTTCCCGCAAATACGTCGATACATCACGACGCTTACGCTCTGGACGATGGACAGTCTACATATATGCATGAGCTTGACATGCAGCTCTCTGATACGGCTTGTTGAGGATCGAACAATAATCACACCACGTGATATGCATTGCGGTATCCTCTCACCGGTGGCCCGTGTACATCAAGAATATCAATCAACGCATGTACATGTCGGAACAACATCAACCTCTACGGCTGTTGCGGGTAGTCAATCGAAGCTACGGAGGTGTAATCAAAACAATCAACACAGCTCATCAACAGACAGCGATTCAAACGCCATGGTCAAGTATACCACCTCAAGCTGTGTCCGTCAATCCTGTTTGGGCATGTATCAGATTGATGCCCTTACCCTAACCCTAGTAAGAATTCACAAGTAACCCCTCTCCTGTTCCAGGATGGTGGCGCTCAACTGCCGGCTGCAGGCCTGTACGAGCCGGATATTGCTACGAAACTTGATTACGGTCGGGCGCGAATGCATTCGTCGTGACCACGAACGGAAACGCACAGTGCTGATGGTGGACTCATTCGTCAGAATCCTGAACCCTCAATAGCGCCTTGCAGACCTCGGTGTTCCTTGGCCGGATATCAGAACTCATGCATGAATCGCGGAAGGTCGCAGGGCATCGCAGGGCACATCACGAGAGCATACTCAGAAATACACCGAGTAATTTCAGGTGTGTCGTGCATCCCATCTCGCCCATTTCCGCTGGAATAAGCTTGATCATGGCCTGATCAGTGTTTCGACGGTCGACAAATGACTTGGTGAAGTCATTCGTGTCGCACGATCGTCTCGTGAGGATCGGGGGCTGCGTACTCCTCCACACCCCGGAGCTGCACCTACATCCAGATTGATGCGGCATCTCCTGGACCGTGAGACTCGCGGGGAGATGGGACTTACATGTCCCCTGTACATCTCAACTCAACTGCTGCAACCCCCCGGTGGGCGGTGTGACATTTGATCAGTGCCTGTTATGGATTTCTTGTCCATGTTCTGGCCATATCATGGGACCCATGGGCCTGAGCTGACGCTGTGTTCTTGAATTGGAAGCCTGCTGTGCGGCCACACTGCCGTGATATCCTAGGGAGTGGCCCTTCCGATCAGCTTGTGCACGAGGAACGTGGCACGCTCAGCACGGTCAGACTCAAGACAGGCCGGCGAGACAAGGGACCATGGTCCTTGGGCTCTCACCGACAGATGGTGACATGGACACAAATTGACTGCCGAATGCTTTTCAGCCACGAGCTACTCCTGCACTTTTCACGCACGTCGTTGATCTCCTGCACCGTGGTTCCGTGGTTCAAAACCTCACCGTTCGTCGATCATGGAACTCCCTAAGAAAGCACCAGTAAAATAAATTCACCAATCAACGTAGCCAGCGCACTTCTTCACAAAAAACGCAGGGTCTGAGACAAACACTACGGGGGACCTTATCGCACGCGGTGTTGCACCAGCGGACACTTGTGCAACTCTCACGACTCGAAGGCGCTGACGTTGCACAACAGAAACGCCCAAAGATGATCCACGAGCACAGAAAAATTCATTTTGAGTCGTCCCGTCATGCTGGTGGCTTCGACTTCGCCGGGCCTGTTACATGTCCAGCACATGCTTGACCTTGCCTCGCTGCCTCGGAGCAAAGATCTATCTGGGGATGGAGACCCCTCGTGAAGGGCCTCCCTGCGGCCGTTGAGGCGCGACGATTGTGGCCTTGAATCGACACGTGAGGCGTGCGCCGTCGACTATCGAAATCCTTCGTGGGTGCATGGATGGCTAGCACGCGACACAGAAAGAAACCTGCCCTCAGGTCACTTTGACATCACATCGGCCGGCGCCTTTCACCAATGCAAAGACCCAAGGCAAGTCACAGTGGAGTTGCGCCTTTTTTGTGTGCAAACAAACAAGCGTGAAGTCTAGGCGAAGAGGCCTCAACGTGGCCGTCTCCTCTTTTTAGAGTCTTTCCTCACGTCTTGCTGAAGAAAAAAGAGGATTCCCGGACTTTCCGTTTGAGGCAAAGTGAGCTGTGTGTGAATTATCGACGGAGAAAACCATTGGGCAATGCTGAGCGGAGCGTGGGCTCTTTAGTGCGGTGGACCCCCCTGTCTGCGCACTTGCAACGTGCGTCCGCCTGGGCTATCCTTGTTTCACTGGGAACCGGAAACCCGTCAATGTGTCACTCTCCATAATGGAGCCGCGCAACGTGCCGTGTCTTTGATAGAGTACTCTGACGGCAGGTAAAAGGTTGCTCGATGCACGTATATTGCGGGTGGTGTTCTATATACAACTTCGGAGTGGCCAGACAATACGACTGCTACGACCGACTTCGTGGGAGCATGCTATTTGCGAGCCCCGATTCCTGCTTGCGTTGAGATTGCGCGTGGAGATTGCGACACGACGGTGGAGGTAGCCCTTTTCGGGTCGTCATCAGCTCACCACTACTGCTTGCAGTGCTGGGGCAGCAGCAAAAAAGTCGCTTGTCCCTGGCCCGAGGTTGGGCTGGGCTTGAGGCTGGCAGACAGAACGCGTATGCTATGCCTGCGCTGCGCACATCTCTCGTTTCCAGTGCGAGCCGATTCCCGTGGCCCTACCCTACCAATTATTACCGACTGCGTCCAAACAAAAAAAAATAGTTTCCAAATTCCCCATCTCGTCCGGGCGGTACCGGTGGCCGGCAGATCTCTGGAACGCAGTGGCTACAGCGACCGTTGTTTTGGGATGTGTGCCTTTGGGCGCGCAAAGACACCATGTCCGCACCATCATGCCTGCGTACCAAGCTGCGAGAACAGGTCCCTTTTTCCAGGGGCGGCTCGTACTGGATATGCTTCTGAAAATACCACTCTATCTCGAGATGCAATCAGCGCCTCTGACGTCCCGATCGGGACGATGGTGCTGATCCCATCATCACGGCAGCCAGTCCGTGCCGACATATGCCAGGAACAGGCATGCAATCGCTCTCTGCCTCTCGTCTGCGCATAACAGTCTGCATAAGCGCCGGACGGATCCCGGTGGGCGCTCGTCACTGCTCTCAAATGCCCTCGATGTCTCTTCGCCTGGCCCCGACCGTATTGCGTGCCACGCGTGGACCGCATCCACCTCCCCGCCAACCTGTCGTGTGCTGTAGGACCGGGCGTACCATGTTTCACTGCTCTTTAGCCTCTGTTCCTGCATCCACTGGCGACGCTATCGCGCCTCCTGCTAGGATGATGCCGTCTCACAGCCTCCTAGCATGTTGACCTGGGCTGAAAAAGGTCCGGCGTGTGCTCCTACCGTCGGCACACACAACGCTGCTGGTCACACAGTTAATGCTTCCAATCCTCTGGTGATTTCGTGGCTCGCCATTTCATTTCATCTCGTCTCGTTTCTTGGTTCTAATTTGGAAAGGTTGCGATCTATCGCATTTCAATAGCCATCCGACCTCCCTGTTCAAGCACTCGCATCCCCGTCTTTTCCTTTTCTTGAGCCATTAATCAGCCGTCTTCGAGCTACTGCAACCGACCTGCGCGAAGGAATCCAACTGATGCCCCGGCCCTCATAATCCAGTTCGAGGCCTCTACCTCTCCGCAATCATGTCACAGTCAGCATTTCACCAGTCCATAGCCGCGGTTGCTCAGGCTCCTGGTCAATTCATTCAGAACGCAAAAGCCAATGGCTTGATTAAACGGAACTCTATCTTCTCGCGTCCCGAATCGCGTAACGGAAGCATCGATCTTGACAACGCCAATTTGGAACCTTCCTGGACGTCGGTTCGTTCGCCTTCAGCCCCCTCTGTCAACCCTCGACCTTCGACGTCAACGAGCGTGATGGAGCGCAGTCACACCGACCCAACCATGGCCAAACGACACTCATTGTTTCGAAGTCGTAAAAAGGGCACCCGGAAATCTGTTGGTGACGAAGATGGTTCGAGCGAGGAAGGCTCCCCAAAACACTTCAAGTCTGATGACGAGTGTACGTATCAAGATCGCCGAGCATGTACGATGAGTTGAACTAATGAAGTTGTCAAAGACTACGTCCACATAAAGAAGCAATCCATCTCGCAACCGTTCAACTTCCAGCACCTCAGCCATACACGGAGAAAGCATGTCCCGGATCTCGCCACTGTTGACGAGAAAGGTTTGCCCAGAGCACCAACCCACGACACATCACTGCCATCTACCTCATGCCCTCAAAGTGTTCGAATCGAAGGTTCGATGCCGAGACTGGACAGCAATGGCATTCCCAGAGGCTTCATCAACTCCCGACCCACGACTCCCTGTCTACCAGACTCTGGATCAAATGGACCCCAGCACTCCAGCAGCCGCTCGGTCGACGTCACGCAAAATAGACAGACGATGCCTGTCGTTACAGGAAGACCACGAGCGACATCATGTCAAACGAGGAATGTCTTACAACGGAATTCATCATCTGTCAGTCAGCCGGGCAGGCTCTCGGTTGTCAACCCCAGCGCTTCAGAGTCAGCACCACCTCCCGAGGCTCAAACCCAACACCGTTCGCCTTCCGAGGTGCAATACCGTTCCCAACAGCCTCTTCCCGCATTACCGCAGCCGGATGGTGCAAAGAGAAGCTCAAGACGCATGACCCAAGACTCGCAACTATCGTATACCACTCTTGGGGGCGAGAGCTCATCGACAACCTCGCCGAGATCTTCACAAAGCATTCGTGCCACTACCGCAGGACCCTGGAGTATTCGGGACTCTACTGCTGGCCTCTCTTTGGCTTCTTCGTGGGAGGATGATGTGGATTTCTGTTATGAACAAGAGGCGGAATCGACCTGCGACTTTAACTGGGATGAGATGGATGAAGAAAATGAAGGCTTCCGACTTTCCAAGTTTCTCCCTCCAACCGACGGCTCGAGAACGTCGGCACTGTTCGCTTCAGCACCACAAACCACAAGCCCCCTGCAGCGCCGTCGCTCATCTATCGTCGGCCACAGAGGCTTCCAGCACGCGCGGACCACGTCTGTGATCCACGAGGCTCCGGACCACGAGACAGGCGCACAAAAAAGCCAGGATCGCCTGGACCCTATCTCGGACGAAACAGAGCAGTTTGGCACTGAAGTGGTGCATCTCGACGCCTCGATCGGGAGCATAAGCGATGGCGCCTCCGCCAGCACAGGCAGCTCAGGCCACCACAAATCCAACTCTTGCGCCTCATGCGAAAGCGGCGTCCGCCCTGCAGCTCCCGGTAGCGACAACGGGCACTCGTCCATCGCATCCCTCAGCAGCATCCCTGAGCTCGTCCACAGCACCACCGCAGGCAGCAGCACCGATGCCATCGTCGCACAGGAACCCCCTACCGCCCTCTCCCAAGAGGAGCAACACAAGCTGATGTGCGACATCATCCGCAAGCCCAGCACCCTCTCCAATCGCGCGATTCTACAGGCTGGACGCGTCGTGCAGAGGCAAAGACCTTCCAACACCGGTCGCTTTTCCAGGGTTTCCTCTGCGCAGGCGCAGAGACCCATGGCTGTCGGCGAGGAAGAAACGACGTGGATATAAAGGGTTCTTTTTTCTTCTTCTCTTTTTGAGACTGCTCCCATGCGCCGCGACCTCAGCCGGCGGGCGCTGTGGAGAGGAGGTCTCTGTATTATGAAAGTACGAATAGGAAATGATGTAGATGATTTTGGAAGGGGGGATTCAATGACTACTGTATAAAACAGGCTCCTTACATCCAGTACTTGTGCGTTGCAATCTGCGGCTGTTCACTTATCTTTCTCTTATTGTGTGAGATGTTTATATTTTGATCATGACCATGCTCTTTCCCTGATCTTGTTTATCGTTCAATGCATACCGTCCTCCGATTTCATTTATAGTGCTTAGGTCTTACTTCCGAAACACCCGGATTTGCTAGTCTCGTGTTGATTAAGTACATGTGATAAAATTCACTTAGGGCAGATCACATGGCAATGCAAGGTTGTAGTATTTGAGATTTCAGTGTTCAATGCAATGTCTGTCATTGGGAGTTGTTGATCTTCACATCCTTGCTTAGGACCCTTTCTCCGCTGAGGCTGGCTGGGCAGTTGCCGCCGGCAAACAGCCCACCACGCTTCGAGGCTTGTGAGCTTGTGTTGATCCGCACATCAGGGGTCACGCCAAAACACCACTTGACTCCGCCCTTGTTGCTTATGTCATTATTCGATTGTTACTGAGATACTGGGAAACAGATTGGTTGGATAGTTCACTCAGCAACCCCAAGAAAGATCACAGCAAGAGGAAAGGGAAGGACAAGCACAACACTCGATTGAGACAGGGTGTGCGACTCACCGAGGCAAAGACCACAAACAACATCTCTCCCCGCTGCGTGCGGTGCATGAGTACTGGCCATGGCTCCCGTGCTCGAGACGAGCTGGATCAAGGTGCAAGAGAAGACGTTTGGCAAGTGGTGTGTATCTACCCACCTACCTACCTACCTGCTGTGCGAAAAAGTGGTTGGGGAGCCGTTTAGTTAACGTCTGCTCTTCTCTCGTAGGCTCAATAGCAAGCTCGCCGTTCGCAACGTGCACGTTGACGACCTCGTCCGCGATGTCTCTGACGGCACCGTGCTGATCCACCTGCTCGAGATCCTCTCGCAGGAATCCCTCGGCCGCTACGCCGCGAAGCCCAAGCTGCGCGTGCAGCGCTTCGAGAACGCAAACATCGCCCTAGACTTCATCAAGGGCCGCAAGATTCAGCTCACAAATATCGGCGCCGAGGATATCGTCGACGGCAACCGCAAGATTATTCTCGGCTTAATATGGACGCTCATTCTGCGCTTCACCATCAGCGACATCAATGATCAGGGTCTGAGTGCTAGAGAGGGTCTGCTGCTGTGGTGTCAGAGGAAGACGGCGTGCTACAATGATGTGACGGTGCAGGATTTCTCGAGTAGCTGGAACAATGGACTGGCGTTCTGTGCTCTGCTGGATATCCACAGACCGGACTTGATGGACTACGACAGCTTGGACAAATCCGACCACCGCGGCAACATGCAACTGGCGTTCGACATTGCCTCCAAGGAGATTGGCATCCCCGACCTGCTCGACGTGGAGGACGTCTGCGATGTCGCCAAACCCGACGAGCGGTCACTCATGACTTACATCGCCTACTGGTTCCACGCTTTCTCTCACATGGAAAAGGTGGAAAATGCTGGAAGGAGAGTCGAGAAGTTCGTGACGAACATGCAGGGAGCGTGGGAGATGCAGAACAACTACGAGAGGAGAATGAGGGCTTTGTTGGCGTCGATTGCAGAGAAAGAGAAGCAGTGGGCGGATGCGGAGTTTGATGGGTCATACGTGGATGCAAAGTCACAGCTCGAGGAGTTCACAAGGTACAAATTGAAGGACAAGCGGACAAAGATCGCCGAGAAGAGCGACCTGGCAGGTCTTCTCGGAAATATCAAGACCAAGCTCAGCACATATCGCCTCAGCCCGTACGAGCCACCCGCAGAGCTGAGTCTCGACGCTCTCGACAAAGCATGGCAAGGCCTCATGCAGTCTGAGCGTGACCGCAGCCAAGTCATCAACAACACCATCCGCGACATCAAAAACAACCTCCGCCGAACCTTCGCCGACAAGGCTAACGACTTTGCCCTAGCTCTCAGCACCATCAGCATGAGCATTTCAGGCCTCGAAGGCGACGTCGAAGACCAACTCAATCACACCCAGCAAATATCCCAACACCTCCCGCCCCTCGACCAATACCTCGAAGTCATCGCCAAACTCGACAAGCAATGCGAGCAAGCCAACATCGAAGAAAACGACTACACCACCTACACCTACGAAGAACTCGTCTATGAGCTCTCCCTCGTCCGTTCGTCCGTGCAGAAGAAACTCGTATTCCTCGAAAACCAAATGGTCGCCCGCAACATGACCAACCTGACGCCCATGCAGCTGGAAGAATTCGAGTCCGTCTTCCGCCACTTCGACCGCGACCTGTCCAACAGCCTGCAAGAGCTGGAATTCAGCGCCGCCCTCGCCTCCCTCGGCCTCGTCTACGACGAAGAGGAAATGCACGAGCGCTTCGTCGAAGTCGCCGGCCGCGGCGGCAGCGTCAGTTTCGAGCAGTTCATCCGCTTCATGGTCGACGTCACCGAGGACCAGAACACCGCCGAGCAAGTCTTCGAGAGCTTCCGCGAAGTCGCGGACGGGAAACCTTACGTCACGGAACTCGATTTGACGCATAGTTTGATCCCGGAGGAGATCGTGCAGGAGCTGATGGAGAGCATGCCGGCGCATCGCGGGCCGGATCTCAAGGAGGACCGCGATCTGCCCAAGTACGATTACGTCCAGTTCATGCGCAAGTACATGGGCGAGGGCGAGGGGGCGAACGGGCACGTCGCTTAGAGGGTGTGTGCGTGATTCGTTTGTTGGATCTTTTTATTGTGGATGATGAACGGATGGATGCTGTTAGTTCTTGGTTCTCGTTTTTGTTTCTTTTCCTTGGCTTTTTTCGTGTCTGTTTCTGGAGGGCGTTTGGTGCTGCGTCTGATTCCAGGGGGGCGAATCTTTGTTGCTGCTAGAATGGTGGGCTGCTGGGTTATTAGCGGGGGTGTTGTTGCATTTACATCGGGTTGGGGATGACGAAGGAAAGCAAACTAAAAACTCTGTTCTGGCGAGGGAGCGAGCCGGGTCAGGAGGGATGGACGGACGATGAGAGCGGTACAAAGTTGAGATAGAACGTAGGGCTTGCTTATTCTATAATAATCACGATTACAAGGAAATCTTCTTTTTCAATACACGCGCTCCCCCATCCCCATCATTTCGTGGCGTGGCGCGTAGGCGAGGTCCTCAAAGCTCGCGCAAGATTTGCCCAGCGGCTTCGCCGACGAGACCGGCGTAGGTGGAAAACATGACGCCTTTGAGAACTTTCTCGCCTTCGTGCTCGGCCCAGTAGCCAGCGGCGGTCAGCTTTCTCTTCCATTCGGCTTTGTGCTCGTCGCTCAAGTCGTCCCAGTGCTTGGCTTCTACGTGCTCGGTGAGTAGAGCTTTCTTGTCGGGGTGTACGTCGATGGCGACACCGGTGTTGGCCGGGTCGTGGCGGACGACTAGGGCGTTCTTTTCGCCGCCGGGTACTGAAAGTAGGTCTTGCAGTGTTTGCTGTCCGGGAATGGCGGTGGGCACATTGCTTGCTACGAGGGATGAGGCCGTGCTGTGGATTGCATCGCCGAGGCTGTGTGCGGCAGGCGCTGCCACGGGCGTGCCGAAGTAGTGGCGTGCAGGCTCGGGCAAGACGTTGATGAGTCTCGTGGCAACTGATGTCTCTGGGTACATGAAGAAGTGCACCAGGTAGGCGAGCAGTAGGGGAATTGCAAAGGCGAAGTACGTGTACATGAGACGTTGGAATCGTTCGTCGGAAGGGTGTGAAAGGACGTAGCGAGAGTCTTTGTCCTTAGGATCGAAGGGGCTGAGCGGGAAGGTGTCGACTACCACGGTGTTGCCGTAGCTGACGGACGCGAGGCGGATGTATTGAGGTCCAGGATGCATGGGCACGCTGGACTTTTTCTCGTCTTCAGACTTGGAATCAGGATCGGCTGCGCGAGCCGGCGAGTGGAATGGCGAGAGGCACAGCTTGGTCATTTGTTGAGGATGAACATTCTTGAAGTGCTGGAATGATCGAAAGCGCGCGAATGTGTCGGTGTTGCGGCTGTAGTTGAGGGTGTAGACCTCGATGCTGATATCTTGTCCCGCCACAGCCACGACGGTCTGACGGTTGCCCTTCTTGTCCATGTCAAGTGTGCAGACGTCCAAGCTGACTGCCTGCTTGATATGTGACGGCAGTTTCATCTGAAGAATCACAGCTGCGGGCCCAGTAGGATAGAGGTGGTAAATCCTTAACTCAGAGCCCTTCCTGCCAGGCCGGTTAAGCAGAGCAATAACATTTTGCGGATCGAGGAATCGCAAGCCGCGGAATTTGGGTCTCGAAGCCGGATCCTCAGTGGCATCAGGGTATGGCATTTGATGAATGCGACGGGGCCCATTAGGCGTCTTCTGCACCTGCTTCTTGCTGAAGTCGTATTGGTAGGTTTGTTCGTAAATGTTGTAGTCTGTGCAGTAGGCAACGCTGAATTCGTCCAAGCCAGACGTGGCAACATCGAGGTCTGCAACCTCGGCGCCTCCATCAGGCTCAATCCGCGTAATGATATCCTCAGATCCAGGGGTTGAGGTCGTTGCGTTGAAGACTACGAGTTCTGCTTTCTTGGCCAGTCCGGTTGCGACAGCACCGATCCTTCTTCCTCCTCCATTGCCTCGCTTTTGGGCGGGCGACAGTCGCAGCAATCGCTGATATGTCTCGCTCTTAGCAGACGGGGTCGGTTTAAACAAGCCGTTCTTGCCCAGCGAGCCAATGTGTCCCTTTTCCTCTTCTGTCCTTTGCTTCTTACGCGGCGGATATTTGACCTCGAAAGAGCGGAAGTGGTCATTCTTGCCAGCATTCTGGTTTGCTTGGGATGAGTTAATTCCAGCAAAGGTGATCAGTCCATCCGATGTGGCCAGACTGGCGAGGGATTGTACTGAGTCTTCATCGCGTGACAGGTCGATCTCAGCAACCGTGGAAATGGAAGAGCGATCGGAAACATCAAGAACCGCCTATGCAAACGTTTAGAACCAGGCCGAGAAGGTGACAGGAGTAATAGAAGTACTACTGACTATTTGATTAGGCACACCACTACGACCCTCTCCTCCACCACCTCCGACTACCAAATATCCACGGTTGTAAGGGTCGAACTCGGCCGCGAAGATGGGAAAAGGCAAGGTGGCTTTTGCGTAGGAGACATTGGGCGCCATGTTTGCGGCGAGAGATGTTGAGAGAGAAGTCAGTAGGAACGGTAGGAGTTCAGTATGTACAATGGACAGGACAATGAGGATATACAAGAGAATAGAATGGCAGAGTGAAGTGTTTAAGAGAGATGCTGTGGTATTATGACGATGGTTGGCCGGCACTCCCCCAGTCGCTTCCGGCTGCAGCAGCTCGCGCTACGGGCCGTTGCCGCATCACCTTTCACGCCGGGAGGCCCGTGTCCTCGGCTGGCATCTCCGCCCTGCGGATAATTTTATATCTCGCGCTGCAATCAACGTTCCTTTTCCTTTCCTTCTTCATCTGCCAGCCACTTTCGGTTCCGGCATTTCAAGAAATCACCATGGCATCTGACACACTGGAAGTCGTGTCCGCCACGGCTCCCCCACAGGAGGAGCTCACCGATGAGCAGATGGAGGAGCTGCTCGCCCAGGCGACGACTCGCCTTCGTGAGAAGGAGGAATCCAAGATGTTCGAGACAGAGGAGCCTCAGAAGTTCAACTTCCCCAAAATGGATGCCGGCAGTCTGGAGAAGCCTTATGTCACCACCAAGGGCCACGTTGCCGAGGCCGACAAGGCACGCCTCATCGGCCAGAAGCTTCGTGAGGATGATGGCCTCATTCGCAAGGTCGAAGATCCGGTCACGGCAAAGAAGCTCGCTGCAGAGGTACGTTCAAACCACTTCTCTATCACACCTAATGTCTATGAGGAAAATTATCCCAATTTTTCCCTCGAGCAGAGTCGGGGCGCCGTTTTGGTCGCCCTTCTGCCAAACTGAGAGTTCATTTTTTTCATAGTTACTCTGAGACACACTACACACATTGCTTGCTTAAAAACCATTCTTATTGTGTGTGATTGAGGCTAACATTCTGGCCAGAAAAAGAAAGCAACTGCTGGAACTCAGTGGTACAACCTTCCTCGCACGGATCTCACGCCAGAGCTCAAGAGAGACCTTCAGCTGCTGAAGATGCGTAATGTCCTTGACCCGCATCGCCACTACAAGAAAGATGGTGGTAAGATGCAGGCTCCGGAGTACAGCCAAGTTGGTACCATCGTCGAAGGACCCACCGAGTACTTGTCGGGTAGACTCCAAAACAAGGACCGCAAGCGCACTCTTGTGGAAGAGGTCCTTGCTGGCGAGCAGCAGAGCGGTCGCTTCAAGAGGAAGTATGGCGAGGTGCAACAGAAGAAGGGCAGCGGAAAGAAGTCCTTCTACAAGGACCTCAAGGCCAAGCGCAAGGGAGGTGTCAAGAAGGGTGGTGTTTGAGGCTGTCATTCAGTTTGAGCTGTGCTTGGGAACAAGCATGGTTCATCTTGGCACTATTTACATCTGCGACACGATGCGCAGCACCAGACCCTGCATGTCCAGTGCAGCCTGCTGTCCTGCTTCGAGCACCTCTTCGTGGTTTGCTTTGCCCCGGCTGAGTTGCTCATCCAGCTGCTCTTTCGTCAGACCCTGCAGTTGGGGGTCATCGCCCCTGGGCACCTTCTCCAGAACAGCATTGTTGGTGACAAGGCTGAAGGCGAGAACACGCATACCACTGTGTCTTGCCACCACGATCTCTGGTACGGTGCTCATACCGACGACGTCCGCGCCGAGTCCGTGCAGCAGTCGACATTCCGACCTCGTCTCGTAGCTTGGCCCAGCAACATACGCATACACGCCCTCGTGCATCTTGCGGTTGCTGGGTGCCTCACTGCGTAGATCTCTCCAGGCTTGGTGTGCTTGCTGGCGTAACTGCAGGTCATAGGCATCCGACAAAGGAGGGAACCTAACACCAAAGTCTTCCTCGTTGGCGCCACGCAGAGGATGGAAGCCCACTAGACCGGCCAAGTTGAGGTGGTCGTTTAGACAAACGATGTCACCGACAGAGTACGAAGGGTTGAGTCCTCCAGCTGCATTTGTCAAAAGCATGGTCTCAACGCCGATGACCTTGCAGACACGGGTAGCGAAAGTGACGGCATCCATTGCATGGCCTTCGTAGAAACTGAGATAGAAATGAATCAGCGCGCATGTTCTCTGGTGGGCTGTGTAGGTCGGTGACTACTGACTGTGCTCTGCCGACTAGAAGCATGACAGGGACTCGCTCCTTGCCCAGCGTACCGAATATAAGCTTGCCTGCATGGCCGGCCACTACATGAAACATATGTCTTAGTCTTCAGTTCTTACATTTCACTCCACGTGTGACTTCAGCTTCTCGCCCTGACTTATACATTACCCACCTGTGCTTTGAGGGAAATTAGGCACATCCTTGTATGCCCATTCCTCTCTCTCGCCCTCGTTCAAAGTGGCAACCAGACCTCCCAGGCCGCTGCCGCACACAATCGCGACCCTCGGCTTCGCGAGCGCAGCCGGCAACTTGAGCCGCAAGAACTCAACCGTATCGGTGGCTTTGCTGAAAGCCGTGTCCGCCATTTCGTCCTGAGCTTCGAACAGTGAGTACTTGAGGTGGTTGAATGAGTGGTAGAGATTGGCGGCGTGGTGAAGAAGGTCCATTTTCCTTCCGACCACGTTATATAACAAAAGAGCTAAGAGCGGCGCGCGGTGGAGTTTACTCGGGTGGAGCTGGGCCAAGAGTCGAGGCTCGCTGCTCGAGAGGCTGCTGCTTGCTTGCTTGTTTGCCTGGCGCTAGGCCTGAGGTCTTCTTTTACTGCCGCTGTCTCTCTCATCTGCATCGTTGCTCCAGAGTGACTATTCGAAGATCCGTTGCGCGAACACGTGAATAGAAGACAGCAGTAAGTGGCACCGCTTCCTTCTTCTTCCCTCCCCTCCGCTTTGCTGTGTACTTCACCTGGAGCATATCGCGAACATGGGTAGCGACTCGGAACCCGAGGTCGAGCAGAACGACGAGCTGCAGAAATTCCTGGGTACATCATCTTTCGGGAAGCAGTCGCGAAACAAACCGAAAGACGAAAGCGTGAAGAGACAGGTTGATGCGACGAAGAGGACCGTCGCGCAAGAGCCGGGGCAGGATGGAACACGAGCTGGCGCGGCTTCGAAGAAAGCGAAGGACAGTGACGACGATAGCGACGACGGCGATGATGATGACAGCGACGACGAGGACGAGTTTCCCGTCTCTCATGAAATGGTGCTCAAGACCCACGACAAGGCTGTCACAGCAGCAACCCTAGACCCAGCCGGAGGACGATTGGTGACTGGTTCTCTGGATTGTATGCTCAAATTCCACGACTTCGCCTCGATGACACCGACCACCATCCGAGCATTCAAATCAGTAGATCCTACCGAGTCCAAAGCATTATCAAATGCCGAAAGCCATCCGATCAACCAGGTCATCTTTAACCCGATCTCCGCTGGCCATATACTAGCAACTACTGCGCTACCACAAGCAAAGATTCTCTCAAGAGATGGAGATACTCTGGTGGACTTTGTCAAGGGTGACATGTACCTTCGTGACATGCACCACACCAAAGGTCATATCTCTGAGGTTACAACAGGAACATGGCATCCCACCGATCGCAACCTGTGCGTAACCGCAGGCACGGACAGTACGCTGCGAATCTGGGATATCAACAACGCACGGAGCCAGAAAGAGGTCATTGTGCACAAGTCGAAAGCTGCTGGTTCAGCCGGACGATCACGAATGACAGCTGTCGCATGGGGTTCACCGATGCAAGGCGGAAACAACATCCTTATTGGCACGGCTCTTGATGGTACCATGTCTATGTGGAGCGGTGAAGGACCTTATAGCAGACCTTCAGCTGAGATCAGAGACGCCCACCAGCCGAACACTTGGACCAGCGGCTTGGATATCAGCGCAGATGGAAGGCTGGTAGTCACTCGAGGCGGCGACGATACGATTAAGACCTGGGACACTCGCAAGTTCAAGCAACCTCTGGCGACAATTTCCCATGCTTCGACCTCGTCACAGTATGCATCGACAAGCATTCGCTTCTCACCAAATTCAGCCAGCATAATCACCGGTTCAGAAAGTGGGCACCTCCACATCCTTAACCCTGCTACGCTTCGTCCTGAACTCGTCACGCCTGTCACGCCTGGATCTACACTCATCACCGCTACCTGGCACCCCAAACTGAACCAGATCATCACTGGCTCCGCAAACGGCGAAACACACGTCCTCTACAACCCCAACACCTCCACTGGCGGTGCCAACTTCGTAATGTCCCGCGCACCCAAACGCCGACACATCGATGACGATCCGAACTTCACCACCGACCTTTCGCAAGGAATATCCAACGACGCCGTCATCCTCCCCGGCGGCTCCGCACCATCCGCCACCTCTTACGCTGCACGGCACCCGAATGTTGGCCTCACAGCCTCCGGCCGCAGCAGAGATCCCAGACGCCCGCATATCCCTCAGACGACACCATTCGCAAAGGGCAACCCCGACGAGGGCTACGTCAAAAGTCAGATTCCGCTCAGCAGCTTGCGTGATGAGGACCCTCGCGAGGCTTTGTTGAAGTACGCGGATAAGGCGAAGAATGATCCACTGTTTACGAATGCGTGGAAGGAGACGCAGCCGGAGACTATCTATGCGGAAGTGAGCGATGACGAGGACGAACCTGACAAGAAGAAACAGAAGCAGTAGATCGCTGTTGATCATGTTTACGAATACCTTATTTTAGAATGATGCGCTTTGGCGTAAATCCAATATACCCCAAATGATTCATCTCCACAAAAAAGTCGAGATTCTTCGATTAAGGAGCTGTTTCAACTAATAATGTTCACATCCCACACCTCTAGACTGCCACCAAACCCCATCTGCCGCTCAAACGTACCCTACTACCCAACACTCGCATTCTACTTCTCCGCAGCAACATTCTCCCTCTGCCCCTCAGTTCCCACAGAACTCCTCTTCTTCTCCCCCTCAAACTCCACCAAACCACCCTTCCCCGGCCCTCCCGCTTCCTGCACCTCCTGAAACGAAATACTCGGACGAAAGTGCACGCTCTGCCAAGCCTTGGAAACCGTGCCGTACAATTCGTCCACTTGCTCGAGCGCGAGACCTTTCGTCTCGTAGATCATGAAGTACACGAAAGCGATGCAGAAGAAGCAGAAGGAACCCCAGATGAAGAAGACGCGCGATTGCAGGTTTCCTTGGTCTTCGTCGACCATGTAGGGGGTTACGAAGGCGATGGCAAAGTTTAGGAGCCAGTTCGTTGCAGTTGTCTGCGCGATGGGGCGTTAGGCGGGAGCGGGGTTTGGTTTTGGTTGGTGAGGTTTGAGACTTACCATTGAAAGACATTTCGCGCGGACTTTGAGTGGGAACAGCTCGCCTGTTACTACCCAGGCGACGGGACCCCAGGAGGAAGCGAAGAAGAAGATGTAGATGCACACGAATGCGATGGCCGCTTGCTGGGCCGGGAGGTTGCTGGTGCCCGCCGTGGATCCTACGATCGCCACGATGAATTGCGAAACGCACATGCCCACGGCTCCCATTAGGAGAAGGTTACGGCGGCCCATCTTTTCTACGAGGTAGAGGCCTGGGAAGGTGGACACGACGTTGACGCAGCTTGGGTTTGTCAGGTAGTGCTGGGCGTGGATTGGTTTCAGGGTTGTTGGCTTACTTGGTCACGACTTGGATGATGAATGGGTTCTCGAAGCCACTTCTTTCGAAGTAGGCAGTACTGGGCTGGAGGTCAGCGAACTGTTTTAGAGACATCATGGTGTCGTACCTTTCCCACTCACCCGTAATAGAAGATAAAATTGACGCCGGTCAGTTGTTGGAGAGCCTACGGAAAGTCAGATCGCATCTGTCGCAAGGTTTCGATATCGACAAATCTTACCTGGAGTCCACAGCCGGTCAAGAGACGCTTGCCGATGTTACCGCGGAAGCAGTCAAGGTAGGTGGCTTTGGATACGCTCATCTCGTAGTCTAGGGGAAAACCTGTCAGACGTCTCGTGGATCGCCATGTCATATGGTCGTCTCTCACTGTGGTTCGCAGCTACCTCCGCGAGCTCCTCGACTACCGCTGGATGGTCTACGGGCAGCCGACGCAGTTTGGACAGCGATTTTGCAGCCTTTAAAACCTCAGCATAAGATCCACACATTGCGTGCCGTGACACAAACCTCGTCATGCTTATCCTGTTTGATGAGGAAGCGTGGTGTCTCCGGAAGAAGGAACAGGCCAACGCAAAGAATGATCGACCAAGCAAACTGCACAGCAATAGGAATGCGGTAGGAGCCAGTATCGTTGCGATTCCTCGTGGCATAGTTCACAATAGCAGCCAAGAACAAACCAATAGTGATGGCAAGCTGATACGCGCCGACGATAGTACCGCGAATCCACTTGGGCGAGGTCTCGGACTGGTACAGAGGTACCATAGCAGAGATTAATCCGACGCCGAAACCTGCGAAGAACCTACCAGCAACGAACATTGCTTGACTTCCGGCTGTGACGGTTTGGAGGACGACGCCCAAGTTGAAGACGAGCGCGCAGCTGCTGATGATTCCCCATCGACGACCGAGGTGGTCAGCGACTGGTGCGGCGAATAGAGCGCCGAAGAAGGTCCCTGCGGAGAGGATGGAGACGATGAGGGACTCTTGCGACGATGTCACCCTGTTGTTGTTCCCTGTTGAGAACGAGTCTTGCCAGCTGGAGGAGATGGTATTAGTAAATTAAGCTCTCCTCTGCTCTGCTCTGAGAGTACTAATCCTAGAAGGCTCACTGTCAATCAGTCAGTGTGTGAATCAAGACCTAGAGATCAGGGGCAGTCGTTACCAATTCCATTGCAAGAATACCACTGATGGTACCCGTGTCATAGCCAAATAGGACACCTCCAAAGGCAACGAAGAGACCGATTGCGATAGCAGGCCAGGCCTAAGCAGTGTAAGTATGGGTATGAAATTGGCGGAGATACAAGAAGAGGACAACATACAGCGCCTGCCGCATCGTCAGGCTTCTTCAGCCCGAGACCCATGGTTGATTATTGAGATGATCACAGCAGAATACGCCAAATTGAACGGTTTCTTGATGATTTGTATGATAGCGAATGAATGAGATGCCGGTGGAAAACGACGAACACAAGAGGAGCAGCCCTACTCATACAGGGTACAATTTATAGATGTATGTGCCATACCTTCGGCCCAAGCAAGACTTGAGGCATATAATCCCCAAGAACGCCAGGACCGCTTCCTTTAGACGAGGTGAAATTAATGTATGCAGGCTTGCGGCTTGACTGGCCTGTCTCGAGGGACTGAATGGTCACAATGCTCACCTGCCTCGCCCGGATCCCGGCGTGAGAGTGTGCCATGGGGTATGGACCTTCATTGGGGTAACCACATGGGGTAGAGTGGGTCAAGGGTGTGCCACATATGCCTCGCCTCAAGCCTGTTGGCGCCGAGATACGATGTTCATGTGAAGGATCGTAGGGCTGTGGACCGGTTGGGAGGCTTGCAAGGCTATGTCCTTGAACATCTCGACCTCAATTATGATGGAGAATAGGCGAGTGACTCTCTTAGACCACTGGGAGCATTTTCTTGGGCAGCGTGGGAGTACGATTCTGCATCCCCAGTAAGGTCGCAACGCTGATGTTGCAAAAGGTATATAGTCCTTCTGCAGATCAGATCCTCGGGCTTCTTGGGCGGGCTGAGCACGGCTGAGGTTCCTGCTTGTGGTTTGACGAACAAGACGAAGACCAAGACAATCCAAGACCTGCAGGCTGTCGAAGGAGTCGCAGACGGGCTGGTCCTAGCAAATGATACATAAATGAGCCCCAGTTCGGACCGATTAGAAGAGCCAGCGCCCTCCTCCCCTCCCGCCATGCCAGCGTCCGGATTCACTTCACATCAAGGCCGGTTCCAGGATCTTGAACGCATCGTTCGGTAACCGACCTATGCGCGAACTTACATACGCCACATATCGTCGACACGGGAAAATGTATAGCGTCAGGCACCGGCGTGCTACAAATCAGCTGTTGAGACCTGGGTGTGGAGTGGTTGTGGTGCGGTCTCCTTTCAAGCGAAGGGGAAGATGACGTGAACTGGGGTACGAAGATGAGAATCAGAGATAGCAGACTGAGAGATGGCATAGAGGGGGAAGAGCGTTCCTGGACAAACATGCGGACATCTCGAGTAGGGTGTCATGTAACGAGAGGTTCTTGGTGGATCCCGTCTCCCCAGCCGCGTGCTGTGCTGCAGCCTCGGCATTACAATAGCCCGGTGCAGATGAGCGAATGTTAAGGAAAGTATCTAACAAAGTTGTATGTGAGAAATGCTTCTTGAAGAGGTCTTGGACCAAACCCGTAATCTACTAGATCATATATATTACCTACGAGTTTACATTGATTGCGATAAGTACATGTGGGTACATTATCGAGTTTTGTCCCACCTTTGATACTGCCTTTCGGCAAAAGCTACGCACAACCCCGCCTATCATTGTCGATAGGCGGAGGCCACCACGCCGAACGCACGTATATAATAAATCGACAGTCGTTACATACTTTGCAAGTACAACATAACAATCAGACCGAAGAACATATCGCATAGGCGTCTTGCCACCTGATTCAGGCGACATTGCAACACTACACTCCACATCGACGGCGAACTACCATCAATCGCATACATTCGACACAGCCAAACGACATGTCTTGGGAAGAAATCGGCCAGAAAGCTCGCACGAGACTCAGCGAGTCGATTCCATCGCAATGGCGCATCCCGGCAGACAAGCTGCCGCCGGCGGAGCAATTAGATGTCATGCCGTTTGCCCACCAATCTGGCCTATTCTCAGAGCGAGAGATCTCCATCACCACATCGTCTGCTACCGAGATCGTCAAACATGTTGCAACCGGCGAGTGGAAGGCAGAGGATGTTACTAGGGCTTTCTGCAAAAGAGCCGCTGTTGCCCACCAGTTGGTAAGAATATTGTTCAAATCGTTAAAGCGACACTCACGCTGATCGCCTTAGACCAATTGCCTTACAGTGACAATGTTTGACGAGGCGATAGAGCGCGCAAAGCAACTAGATGACCACTACAAGCGTACTGGAAAGACTGTGGGCCCACTCCATGGCCTGCCCGTCTCGCTTAAAGACAACTTCAACATCATCGGGAAGACCAGCGCGACCGGTTTCTGTGCTTGGGCGGATGAACCGATGAAACAGGAAAGCACCATTGTCAAGGTCTTGCGTGACCTGGGTGCAGTTGCTTACGTGAAAACCAATGTACCTACCGCCATGATGATCGCCGAATCAGTTAATAACTGTTATGGAAGGTAAGCAAGACAATGATCCCCCAACCTCAGACCTTCGCTAACACCCGTATAGAACCGTCAACCCTCGCAACCGTGACCTCACTTCAGGCGGTTCGTCTGGCGGAGAATCTGCTCTGATCACTGCATTCGGTAGCCCGCTGGGAGTTGGTACGGACATCGGCGGTTCCCTCAGGATCCCAGCAGCCATGACGGGTATCTTCACCATCCGCCCCTCTTACGGCCGGTTCCCTCACTTCGACGCCCGTAGCGGCATGGCCGGCCAAGAAGCCGTCGGCAGCGTCCATGGACCGATGGCTCGCTCTGTCGAAGACCTAAAGCTCTTCGCCGAAAGCGTTGTCGGTGCTGGCCCGTGGCTCAAAGACCCGAAATGTATCGAGATGCCCTGGCGCCCAGTCACGCTTCCCGAGCGCCTCAAAATTGCCGTGCTGTGGCATGACAACATCGTCCAGCCCACGCCGCCAGTCGCCCGTGCTCTTCGAGAAGTCACCGCTCAGCTCAAGTCTCGCGGCCACGAGGTTGTCGAATGGGATGCGAGCGGACACGAAACCGCACTCGAGCTCATCGGGAAGTTCTTCCTCGCCGACGGCGGCAAAAGCATCCGCAAGATCCTGGAAGCAGGCAACGAGCCTTTCCGTCCCGAAATGAAAGCCTATGAGACTGCTACCGAGCTTGGCGTGTACGATTTGTGGCAGCTGCAGAGACAGCGAACTGATCTCAGCAAGATGTATCTCGACAAATGGGCGGCCAGCAATGGTGTTGATGCGATTCTGCTACCAACGACCCCCTATGCGGCCGTGAAAAGCGGCGGATTCAAGTACATTGGCTACACGGGCGTGTTTAATATTCTCGACTACAGCTCTGTCTCGTTCCCGACAGGCTTGTACGTTGATAAAGAGCTGGATGTTGTGCCTAAGGACTTTAAGGCATTGGGTGAAATGGATGAGACGACCGCGAAGGAGTATGATGCGACGGCTGTGCATGGAATGCCTATCAGCTTGCAATTGACGGGAAGGAGGCTGCAAGAGGAGAAGATCCTTGAGGTGGCGGACCGTGTAGTTAAGGACTTGGTTTGGTAGAGAAGCATGCGGTAACGGTACTATCGAAAGTGGCTTCGCGTGGGAAGTGTCATACCTATACGCAGTGGAATACACGGTTTGGTGATAGGGGTCGTATCGAAGCTGCTCTTTGTGTCTTCTGTACGACTTAGGAAAACCTACACTGGGATAAGGGATCGTGAAAATTGATCTTGTACATCGCCTTTATGCAAACCAGCAGTGTAAATACTATGATACATATGATCAGAAGCGCATACCCTCCAAAATGAGCTTGTACTCCTTTCTCTTCTTCTTCTGGCCACCAAGCTTAACGCGAAGCTTCCCGATAACCGCCGCCAGAGGCTGAAACACCTTCTTCTCTGCAAGATAAGAGCACAAGAAACTTGCTGCGGCCAATGCAAGAATGAACAGCCTGAAATCGACACTCATCCAAGTCAACTCCATGAGATCCGCAAGCCATGGAGCGGGGTCAAACAGGATATAAGAGCTGATTGCGAGGGTGACACCCATGGTGATGACGAATGGCAAGTTCTGGCCCATGGATTGGCGGAAAGGCGGCCCGACGCTGAGAACGACAGCCGAGAGGATGTATTGGTAGCATGAAAGAGTGAACAGAGTGGTGTTCTCGCTGTTCTCCGAGTTCGAGTGTTCCGTGTCAAGGACGGGTGGCTGGTACCAGGATTGTTGGCGGACAACAAGCCACCCGCAGAGCTGCGTAACGATGCAGAGGGCGATCTGGCCGAGGAGCGGCACGAGTACCTTGCGACTGACCAAGCTCGCCGTGGGCCGCTTCTTGCTGAGCTGTGCGTATGGACCTGACCAACCCATGAAGATGGCAATCGGGAGGATAAGCAGCAGATCGATGTACAAAAATTGGAAGTCGCCAAGATTACTAGCAGAGGCGTAGAGGAAGCTGACCGAAGTGAACTGGATGGCCGAGTAGAGCGACATGTACTTGAAGCAGCTGAAACTGGTGACAAGAGCAGCACGGCCTTCGCGAATGACTTCTGGGACGCAGCTGATATCGAAGACGCGGCTGGTGAAAGGCGCTGCTACCGATGCTTCTGCCTCAGAGAGCGAGATGCCGACATCGGCAGCTTTGAGTGCACCACAATCGTTGGCTCCATCGCCGCAGAAGCCGGCAGAATAGTCGATGCTTTGGAACTTCTCGATCATCTCGTGCTTCTCATCGGGCGACATACGTGCGAAAACTTGCCCAATGGCCAGCATCTCCCTGAGCACCTTCTCGGATGCGAAGTCAATGATCCAGCGGAATACGTCGCCGGAAACCGCAACGGAGTAATTACGCAGATTGGAGACATCGTAAGGCAAAGAGGAGTCGTGCTCCGCTGGTGGTGGCAGTGGCTTGAGGGTGTTCTCGTCCAATTGATACATTGGGTTGTCGACGCTTTCCCATACGAGCTTTGAAAGTGCAGTGTGTGAGTCGCCCTCTACGAAATGCGGCACGAAGCAATGAGCTGTGCGGTCAATGACGCCGCATTCTCTGGCAACACTGATGGCGGTAAGGATGTTGTCGCCAGTGCACATCACTGTTCTGATGTTGGCCTCCCGGAGCTCAGTGATGATGTCAGTTGTGACATCCTTGAGCTTGTTTTCGAAGACGATGAAACCAGCGAACTCCAAGTTAGACTCTGCTTCTTCACGCTTCATCTTTTGTACTTTAAGCCAGTTGAGCTTGAAGATGTGCTTGGTAGCACATGCGATAACACGGAAGCCTCTGTGAGTGTAATAAGCCAACAGCTCGTCGTAGTCCGGAGGGAAGCTTTCCGGGCGACAAATGCCTTTCATTGCTTCTGGCGCGCCCTTCACATAGACGTCGCCGCTTTTCTCGCCAAATTGGCGGACGATGACACTTGCACGGCGCAATTGCGACGCAAACTCGAACGACTTAAGAATACCAAGCTCGATTGGCCTGCGACTGTTAGGCGAGTCTCTTTCCTCGTCCAGGTCGAGTTCCAGACCTGGAGGTGGGCGTGCTACCGAAGGAGTAAGAGATGCATCTTCTTCCTCATCACCGCCAGCAGGTCGCTCAGAACCTTCCTCGAATTGCCATCCAGTATACTCAAACATCTTGAGATCCAGGGGGTCGCCAATGAATTCATCATCCACGACGCGAAGAGAATGACAAGTCGCCATTGTGTACAGGATCGCTTTGTTAGCGTTGTAATCCATGGTCGGATCGCGCTCATAGGTTGCGCCAGGCAGCAACCCGTTCGCATCCGAAAGGATGTCGCCAAAGCGGTTGTGAGGTCTCTGAACGACTCTCACGCCGAGAACGTCAAGGCCATCTTCGGTGAGCGTACCCGTCTTGTCAAAGCACATGATGTCGAGCTTGCCGCCGACGTTGACCCTTTGTGGGCTGATGCAGAAAATTTGCTTTCCCTTCAGACGGGACAGGGCAAAGTTAGTGCCGATGGTGAGTGTTGCGGGCAAGGCCGGTGGAACGACGATTGTGATCAAATCCAGTGCCCGAACGACAATCAGGTGCCACGCTAATCCCAGACGTACAAAGTTGATGAAGGATGCGACAAAGCCAATTGCAGCAATACAAGCCATGACGCCAATGTATCTGAAGGAATCGCGATAAAACTTGAATCCTGATGGCTTCGGGAACAGCATGGATCGGACGAGAGCGCCCTTTGTGGTATTGAACCCGGTTCGCACGACCAGAGCAAGGCCGGCTGCTTCATCGCTCTTGTCATCTTGGGGTCGTCTTGCGCGGATGATCTTCGTTCCGGCGAACAGCATGTGTCTCGCAACGTCAGGATGAACGTTGGAGGCTGCGAGGTTCAAAAGCTCGAGAGTCTCGTCCGTAGATGGCGATTTGGAGACAGGCACGGATTCGCCAGTCAACATGCTCTCATTGACGATGGCATCACCAGACAGGAGCAGACTGTCGCAGGGAAATTGTCCAAGATTCGGGTCCGTAATTTCGTAGACATCTCCAGGTACCAAATCACCCGAATCGACGTATCGCCAAAACCCGCTGCGCAGGACGCGGATGTCGCAATCGAAACGAGATATTTCCCGCAAACGTTTCATGGTGGCCTTGGTCTCAATGAGCGTTGTCGTGATGCTGACCACCGAGATGATAAAGATACAGGCGGCGTAGTAGTAGTATTCATCAACAGACCAGAGGAACAAACTTGCGATCTGGAAGACATAAAACGGGTGGAAGGCCTCGTCCATGAGCAGCTGACCAGTCGTCTTCTGCTCGATGTCGATAACATTCCTGCCGAATATGCGCTCCCTATTCTCCTGTTCGTCGCTGTCCAGGCCTACCTTGACTGCACTCACATCTGTCCAGGCAGGGTCCTGCCATGTGTTGCCCGGTACGAGCTTGTCTTTGAGCGGGTGATAGCAGAATCGAATATACCGGTAATCCAATATCCGTAACTCGTCCATGATTGGATCATCGTATTCGTCGAAATCTTGCAGCTTGCCCTTTCCAGTCTGGCCGAACACAGAGGAGAGTGAATTTCCAAATTCAAGAACTTTCAGATCTTGAACAGCCATCTCTCCCCACTGATTCTCAACCACCACCCAGTCACAGTTACCAAGCGGCGTCGGCTTGCCGGTGAAGCTAACATACCATTTGGGTAGCCATCGAAAGACCAGATACCCAAGTCCTCCGGTGAGCACGCAGATGCACAAGTATAGTGCAAATCCAATGACAGACGTCTTGAAGCCAGCTACCACAATGGTCATGTCCTCAGTGTGAATATAGATCTTCTGGCTGATACGGCCGCCCGACCGATATCCACTAGTATCGGACCCAGCAGATGAGTGCCTGTTCAGGAGCGGGCGTTCAACTGATCGCCTCCCGGGAGATTTCGAGCCTCTTGACGATCCTGACATCCGGGAAGTCCTGGAGAAACCCGAAGAGTGTCTGCTCCGAGCCGGCCTTTGGCTCTCTCTGTCCATATCATCATCATCGCCATCGGGTTCCATGAGCACATCCTCCTGTTCAAAGCTTTGGCGTTCCACGTCATCTAGCTCGTCTTGCTCATCAAGAACAGCGTCTTCATCTGACCATTCTCCAGAGATAGAGTCTCGGTCATCTTCGTAGTAAGCAAAGCTCGTCGTGGAATTGGCCCTGGACCTGCGATGGGAGAAGATGCTCGTGGCGGTCGGAACGCTCTCGCTCATTGGGCCTGAGAAGACCTCATCCTGCGCCATTTCGACATCGTTGACGAAGCTGGCCTCGCTCAGATTCGACTCGCGGCGGTACATGGCACTTCGTCTTCTCTGCCATCCTTCGTCATCGATAACGGCCGAGGGTCGGCGGCTGCCGTAGGAACGAGATTCGGATTCCATGTCGTATTGTGAGACGGTTGCCTCTTAGTGTACACGCCTCAGCACATCGTTGACTGGCCAAAAAAAATCCAGTAAGATAGCAAGGAGGTCTTCACAGAAGAAACGAGGCGCCTGACGTACATCAGTTTCTCTGTAGGACGCGGCTGGCGGCGCACGGTGCACCTACCCGATTTGGATGCCAGTTCCCCAGAGATCGTTCAGCATCTTTCTGCGGCAGCGCAGCCCACGCCAGCAAATGGTACTGACTGACTGCCACAACGGCTGGTATATCAGACTTCAAGCACTTCTTTGGGACCGGACACAATACTCATAAATTGCAAAACCCATACAGAACCCGAAGAACCAGATAAAAGTTACTCGCTACCACTCGCTACTAGCGAGCCATAATCCGCCAAGATGGTCAACATTACGGACAAGATCAAGGAGTATGTGCCTAGTGTTGTTCCATGTCTCTTCATATGTGCTGACAAGCCTCTAGGATTGAGGATGAGATGGCGAGGACACAGAGTAAGTATTCAGCTGAGAAATCCATGTGGCGAGCAACAATCACTAACCCTTTACAGAAAACAAGGCCACAAGTAAATACTTCCATTCAATCTGACACGAAAATGTACTGATCATGTCCAGATTATCATCTTGGTCTGCTGAAGGGGTATGTATCACGATTGGTGGGGTCCAGAACCAAAATGCTGACAATATCAACAGAAAACTAGCCCGTCTACGAGCACAGCTGCTTGAACCCGCACAGGGAGCAGGAGGCGCTGGTGGCCAGGGTTTTGATGTCTCAAAGTCTGGTGATGCGAGAATAGCGTTGGTCGGCTTTCCTTCTGTCGGTAAATCGACCTTCCTTTCCAAGATCACCAAGACGAAGTCAGAGATCGCAGCATACTCATTCACCACGCTCACGGCAATCCCTGGTGTCCTCGAGTATGGAGGCGCAGAAATCCAAATCCTCGATCTGCCTGGTATCATCGAGGGCGCTTCAGAGGGCAAGGGTCGTGGAAGACAAGTCATTTCAGCAGCAAAGGTAAATCCCATCCCTTTGCTTGCAACACAGTGTGGCTGGCTAACAAGGTTCAGACGAGTGACATGATTGTCATGGTTCTCGACGCCACCAAGAGAGCCGAGCAGAGAGCACTTCTGGAAGCAGAACTGGAAGCCGTCGGTATTCGACTTAACCAGGACCCTCCGAACATCTACCTCAAGCCCAAGAAAGCAGGCGGTGTGAAGATTACCTTCCAAGCTACGCCCAAGCACCTGGACGAGAAGATGCTTTACAACATTCTGAAAGACTACCGCATCTTGAACTGCGAGGTTCTTGTGCGCGATGAAGAAGGTATGTTTGATTGCTCTCCTCTATCTCCATTCTCAGCACTGCGACGACTGTGCCTCGAAAGCATGTACTGACTCCCATCTAGCCACCGTCGACCAGTTCATCGATGTCATCATGAAAGACCACAGAACCTACATCAAGTGCCTGTACGTCTATAACAAGATCGACAGCATCAGCTTAGAGCACCTTGACGGCCTTGCACGCGAACCAAACACAGCGGTCATGTCATGTGAGCTTGATCTCGGAGTTCAGGAGGTCGTCGAGAGATGCTGGGAAGAGCTGCAACTCATGCGCATCTACACCAAACGCAAGGGAGTCGAGCCGGCCTTCGACGAAGCTCTCATTGTGAGAGCCAACAGCAACATCGAAGATGTATGCGATGCAATCCACAGGACTTTGAAGGACAGCTTCAAGTACGCCCTTGTGTGGGGTGCGAGTGCGAAACACGTGCCGCAGAGAGTGGGAATGGGCCACATGGTTGCAGACGAAGATGTTGTGAGCATTGTTGGAACCAAGAGCGGTCTGGCAGCACAGTAAAGGAATTAATCGTACGTCTCACGCCACTCTTACATTCACTTTCATGCATCATACCTTACGTAGTACATCACGCGGAGAGCAATCCGGGTCCCTGGGAAGTGACAGGTCGATATTGCCCTGCATGGCGGCACGCGGCTCACGGCAGCCGGCGCCACGAACATGTAGCACACAAACCTCTCACTTCACCCAAGACTGCGTTGCGGGCCAGGCGTAGAGTGTATGCATGGCGCCCTGCTCAAACAAGGGTGTCGAGGGTATGATTTGTTCGTTGCCTGCCGACTTGGGCGAGTTGCGCAGAGCAACAGGCAGACATGCACTTTGTCACATCTTTAGTTTACGGCGGCAGGTTTTGGTGTTGAAATCATCTCTAGCAGATCGCCTCCAGACCTCACTCAATTTTACAGCGTTCACTGCGGATGTGTCACATGTTTTTTTCTAGGCAGCCACCGCAGCGACTTATCTTAACATCACTCCAGCAGCACTTCACAGGTTCCACACCTTCCTACCACTTTTCTGACTTGCCTCTTCTCAATCAATCTCTTGCAGGCTCACAGAATCTCTTGCATACTCCCCACAATCCCATTTCGCACCCTGTCCGCCTCCTCGACCTACGCTCATCTAAATCAAACGACACAGAACATTCATCCGCACCATGGCCAACCAAGGCAAAGTCGCCTGGGACTCAGTCGAAGCCTGGCAAAAGCTCCTTGCTGCCGTCTTCGCTACTGTCCTCGCTAATGGCCAGAGAGTAAGCTATCTCCCGAACGTTCATGTCGTTGTTCCCCGGTCTAATCACCAGAGCATAGGTCGACGTCAGCAGCGTTGCAACCCACTTCGGAGCCACATACGACACCATCGAGAACCGCCTCCGCCCGGTCAAAAGGCAAGCCAAGGAACTCCAAGAGGCAGTCGGAAATGGTACGCAAGGCAAGGTGACCTCCGCTCGCAAGTCGCCGTCCAAGCCGAAGACTCCGAGGAAGTCAGCCTCAGCTCTTGAGAGTAAGTTGGATTCGCTGATACAACAATACTCTTGAGCGCATACTAATCAACAAACCCAGCCGTCTTCAACAGCCGTGTCACCAAAAAGACCCCGAGCAAGAAGACCACGAAGAAAGACTCCATCAAGCAGGAGGCTTTCGAGAACTCCTTCAGCAGCATGATCGACGATGACTTTGCGGATTCGGAGTCTAACAGGGGCGAACCGGAGGCTGTGGACTCTGACGATGGCCTGGACAACATGTTTGGCTGAGCTGAGCTCAGAGTTCTACGTGAGCTGGAAATTGTACGTGCCTTGCCAAACAAGGTGGTTGGAAATACAGGCTTGGACCTACGAAATGTGAACGACCATGAAGTGTATGACTAGCGAAACTTGTAGGACGTGAATAGAAGTCACGGGAACCGTACAGGCTTTTGTACCAAGGTCATGTTCTGTTGCTCACTCTCATTGCTTTCTTTGCAACAACGAGAAAACCTCAAACCCTCCCCCACACCCACACCCATTAAGCAAAAGAAACAAAGTGGCGTGCGCCAAACCCTTACATCCGTCGCCAGTAGCATGACAGATCGCAGAATTTTCTTTCTTGACACAACCGAATCTGTCAAAGGTGCATATCCAAGGATCGGGGAAGGCGCGGCAGACCCCATGTTTCATTACACAGCATGGGATGGGGCTAGAGCATGCATGCATGCTGCAGGCACTTGACAGGGATTCGCGTCACCATGTCAGATCGAAGTGAGGTCAACATGGCGGATTTTGACAGCTCACTTGAGACCGAGGAGAAGTGAAAATCGATTCTGTCGGGAATGTGTTTGTTTTGTGATCCTCTGTCTTGGATCTGTTGTTATCGTGCTAGGAGGAGATGTTGTGATGTTACTGATCGCGGTTTGTTTTGAGCATTTGAATAATCCGAGCAGTCTCATTCAATTGGATCGTTACCATTCACTTGTGAAGTCTGCATTTCATTCACCTCTCACTCTTCACTCCACTTCTGCCGTCACATGATTGCATAGTTCAGGCAACCGCGACCCAGGTCGTCCACGCAACGACTTGCGCCCAACACCTCGCCCACATCTTTTCCTTGCACTTCCTCTCACATCCTCTTCTCAGCTCAAGCTATCCGCAACCTACCTACCTTTTCCTCCATCCACTCCCACCACCTCGAACACCAGACATCATGGGAGGAAGCACGTGGACCGCCGAGCGCGACCAGCGCCTACTCCTCCTTGTTCTCAAGACCGCAAAGGTCGATTCCGCCACCCTGGCTGCTGCGTACAAGACCGAGTACAGTGAGTTAAGCACCCGGCCCTCAACCATGAAGCACGCAGTCATGACTGACAACACACCCAGATGACACCAACATCGACGACTACACCCCGACGTGAGCCCACCAAAACCCCCTCCCAATACCGCCAATAGCTCCCAACAAACTAACAAACCCCCAGCGCGAAAGCCATCAAAGAGCACCTCGACAAACTCAAAAAGATGTCCGGTGGCAAAGGCGCCTCAAACGGAACTAAGAGCTCCACCATCGGCACCCCAAAGACCACACCGCGCAAGCCCACCGCCGCCGCCGTCGCCAACACCCCAACCAGCGCCAGAGCCACCGCCCGCAAAGCCACGAACAAGACTCCCACGCACAGCGCCAAGCGCAAGCGTACCTCCAAGTTCTCCAGTGACGAGATGAGCGATGGCGAGGAGGACTCCAACGATGAGCGTAAGATGCTCAATTCCACGGTTGCTGTGCCGCCGCGCTCGTCGCTTTCGCGTCGCTCGAAGAGTGTGGCGAAGTCTTACCAGCAGTCGAGCGAGGATGAGGATGAGGACGACGATGTCGATGCCGCCGCTGAAGTTTCCGCTGAAGACGTGAACGCCACTGCCGCCGTCGATGCCAACATCACCACCACCAACGCCGCTGAGGGTGGCGAGCAGACGGACCTCGACTCGATCACTGTTGCCGGTGGCACTGGCCACCCGACTCCGCAGGGCAAGGTTTCAGGTGTTGGTAGCAAAGTCGACTCTTCCAAGAAGCGTGCGGTCAAGCGCGAAGCCTACGTCGATAGCGATGCGAGCGACTTCACTCCGAGTTTTTGAGCGGCGATCAGTTGGTCTAGAGACTGGTGTCCTGGGAGAGTTTCTTGCGTGCTGATTGACTGAATGTGTTTGCTTTTTTTTTTTTGTCTTTTGAAATCCGCCATTTAGCGGGAGAACTGGAATAGTGACGAATGGGTCCCTGTTGGATCGAAGTGAGGAATGAGAATGACTCCAGCACCAGAACAGGAGCAATGTAAGTAGAAACAGGAACACAACGAACACAATGCCAAAACCAATGTCGTGCTTCCAGAAATTCAGAAATTGCCTAAAACCCATACTTCCCCAAGAAAAAAACTCCATAACGCAACCCAAAGCATGCTCAAGAACGTCTCAAGAACCAACCAAACAAAACATACCACCAAGCAAGCCAACCAAGCCCCCCCAAAAAATCAACATCGAAACCCAGGCCCATCACGCTACGTAGCATGAATCCTATTAACCGACGCCCAATCATCCCCCAAAACATCCGCATTCTCCAACACCCTCCTATAATCCACATCGCCATTCAAACACTTCTGCACAGCCGCCTTAGCCAACCGATCAACCGTGATAGAAGGCACAGTGCCCATAGCGAGGATCGAACTAATCGCATCCCCCTTTGGCAGCACAGTCCCGATTCTCAGCGAAATCACATCCAAACACTTCTTCCGATCCACCACCTCACTAGAATCCATGGCCTCGAACAACCCCTTCTCCGCCGCGCCCTTGATCCGCCTCGTATCGGCCCACAACCACAGCGAGCGGAACTGGTTCTCCTCCGCGCCCCAGAAAGACATGAACACGAACCTGAACGGCTTCACGTACCCGCCCGTCTGCGTCTCCATGTACTCCGGCGCGCAGATGCGCGCGAACTTCTCCGCCGCTTGCACGGGGTAGGAGATGCCGGTTTTCTGCGCTTCCTCGAGGTTCGCGTGCGCGTTGACGGGCGAGCCGAGCGCCCAGATGCAGCCTCCTACGCCCCAGCCGCGGAAGCGCTCGAAGAGGTGGTCCGGCAGGTCGTCGAAGTTCTCGTGCTGGACTTGCGTTACTTTGGGGTGGGTGCTGTGTTCGTCCGAGAGGGGGCGGCGGGTCAGGCAGTAGACGTGCGTTATGTAGCGGTTGGAGAGGCATTCGAGGAGGATTTCGGAGCCGATGAAGCCGGTTGCGCCGGCGAGGACGATTTTCATTGTGGTGGTGGTGGTGGTGGTGGTGGTGGTGGACTCTTGGGGTTGTTTTCCTTTCCTTTAGCTTGAGAGGGGAGGTTTGGGTGGGCTTTGTCTTCGGTTAGGTGATGTGAAGATTGAAAGTCTGGACTTGCTTGGAGGTTGTGAAGTCTGGATTGGGGAATAATTAATCTAGAAAGCGGGATGAAGCTTGTCTGCAGCTCTTGGAGTCTTGACGCGAAAGCTGGGTGGGGCAGTCCAGAAGGTCCAGTTTTTGGGGAACAGGCAAGGGACCACCAGTCTAAGGGAACATGTGACCGCGGTATTTTCATGCATACGCAGACACATAGTGGGAAAGATTGAAGGAAACGCGATGATCAAAGGCCTGATGTCATGCGGGAACCGTTACACCAAAACCGTGCACTTGCAGGGCCTGTTTGTCCGTACTCAGATTCTTAGTCAAGGACAATCCGCAGGCTTCCGGTCATTGGAGGCGAACATAATGGATGGCTTTGGCTTCTCCGGGCAGTAATCATCGTGTTCACGTTGCTTGATTTTCGACGATTTGCATTCCATTTAGAGTGTCCACGCGCCAATTCGGAGGGAATGGCATGCTCGCCAAGAAACAGGTTAAAAAAATATTCATTCATAAAAAAAGAGAACTAACCAACTGCCCTAAAAGTAACAGCCGGATACGAAAAATAAATTCATTGAAGCCTCCCATTTCGCGTAGGAAAGACCAGCAGAAACTCCAAGGAAAGTTCCCTTTCGCAACCCACGTAGGGAGTTGCCATATGTACAGGACGTCTCTCCTTGCCTTTTCTTCATCTGTTGTCGGAGACCGTCATCCATTCGAGACCATCACCGGCAAGTCCCATTCGTTGCCCGACGTGCTGCGTACAGCACTATCCAAGCTTATTAATAACAAACCACAGCTCCCGTTCCATTCCCCCACCTCTGAAGCACTTCCTCCCTTGACATTGATGCCCCAAACGTTCACAGGTACGTTCAATGCCTCAAATTTACAGAAGGGCAGCGAAAGCAAGACCAGCAGCGCCGGCAGCACCGACAATGTGGCCGGGGAAACCAGTCTCTCTGGCACCGCTCTCAGCATCGCGGGAAGCAGCAGCGCGCTGGCTCTCCTCCATCTCACGAGCACGGCTGGCCTCAGCGCGAATGCCAGTGTTGGCGGGCTCGGTCCTCTCGGCGTCGGAGGCGGCGGCGGCGCGTTGGCTCGACTCCATGGCTTCAGCACGGCTGACCTCGGGGTTTCCGCCAGAGCCGGTCTCCTCGGCATCAGCGGCGGCGGCGGCACGCTGGCTGGACTCCATCTCACGGGCACGGCTGGCTTCGGCGCGGATGCCGGTGTTGGGAGGCTCGGTCCTCTCAGCGTCCGCTGAGGCGGCGGCGCGCTGGCTGGACTCCATGGCCTCAGCACGGCTGACCTCGGGGTTACCGCCAGAGCCGGTCTCCTGGGCGTCGGCGGCGGCAGCAGCGCGCTGGCTGGACTCCATCTCGCGAGCGCGGCTGGCCTCTGCGCGAATGCCAGTGTTAGGAGGCTCGGTCCTCTCAGCATCAGCGGCGGCGGCGGCGCGCTGGCTCTCTTCCATGGCGCTGGCACGGCTGACTTCGGCGTAGATGCCAGTGAGGGTGTTGGACTCGGAGGCTTCCTGGGCGAGGGCGAAGGCGCCGGCGGCGAGCAGCAGGAGGGCGTGGTAGCGCATCTTGAAGGTGATTGACTGGAGGGGTTGACGGGTGTGGAGAAGATGCGACGACGGACTGGTGGTTGTTGGAGAGTTTGAGATGGACAACAGTAACAGTGACGGGCGAGAGAAGCAAGCAGGCAAGCAAAGGCGCGAGAGAGGTTCAGAAGTGCTGGGTGCAGTTTGTTGCCCAGGATGGATTGAGGTGAGTGTCTCCACTTTTTTGGAGGTTAGCCGTTGCCTTTCCGCTGCAGTTTAATGGCTCACCCGGCCGGCCATTGGGCGATTGGCGGAATAGAGTTTGCAATGATGCATGGGGATCTGCCAGGGCGAAGGTCATAAAGATGAGTGAATGTAAGAAACTGCAATTATTAATTGATATGAGGTATGGTCTTGCAGTCTACATATTCAATAATATTATACTGACCCTGATTGAGAGTATCTACCAGAAAAGAAATATCAATCACAAACAACACAACAAGACTCGCTTCTCCCGGCACGATATGCGCCATTTTCGCCTCCACATCGGTCGCCGTCTGCTCCCCAAACACCAAGCCTTGATCAGAGCACATCGGTTGAAGTTCGTCATTTCTTGATTCGCCCACGCCGAGCCCTGCCAGAGCCGAGCAGCCCTGCCTGCTGCCCACGGAAATCACGCGTCTTACTCATGCAGTGAATCCTCCACGCCAAAAGGCTTGAATCGTCAATGCCAACCGTGAGGTAATAATACCACGCCTGATATATCTCTTATGGAAATTGCAATTCGAAGTCATGTCTCTGCGTCTTGGATGACATCTAGATTTGTTAGGTGAGAGTGAAGATACGCTCTTTTCCATGATTATTACGTCTCACTGAAATCGAAGGCATAATATCAAGACGCGTGCTAGACCAACAACCATACATAACACGATAATGCCCAAAAAGCCGTACAACACCAATACAATGCCTACCGCTGCACAAAAGATACACACAAAACCAAAAATAACAATGAATAATGAGATAAAATAAAACCCGCAACTCATCAATCGCTCAACGACTGACCCTCTTCCTCCCTCCCTCCACTCTTCTTTCTCCCATGCAATCCCCTCCCACTCCCCCCAACAAAAGCCTCAGCCCTCTTCTCCTCCTCACTCGCAGCACCACCCTTCAAATTCAGCCCACCGACAAACCCATTGATCAAACTCCCCGCCCTCCCGATCCCCTTCCGAACATCCAGCTCGAAATCGTCAAAAGCCCTCTGCAGCGTGTGCGCAGAGCTAGAAGACAGATCGGCAGGATATGAGGGATTCCCCTCTTGATCTATCGGTGAAGGAGGGTTGGAAGCTAAGGGACTGGGAGGCGGTCCGGCGCTGCGGCGTTTGCGACGCTTGGCGCTGGCGAGGAGGTCGTCAAAGGTGGGATTTTTGGTCGTTTCTTGGATTGTGGTGGTGGTGGGAGGTTCGAGGTCGGATTCGGTGACTTCTTCGATCGTGGAGGGGAGGGATGATGATAGTGAGGAGAAAGTCTTGCTTGGTTTCGCGAGGTCTTGAGCTGCTGGCTCGTTGACCATGGATGCTGGAGGCGGTGGTGGAGGTGGCCGGGGAGGCGGAGTCGAAGGTAAAACGACAGTGGCCTGCTGCTGCTGCTGCTGCTGCTGCTGCTGCTGCTGTTGTTGTTGCAGCGTCTGCTGCTGACCGAACTGTTTCCCCCATCGACACTCGCTGGGATAATCGCAGGAGTTCCAACAATCCTTCTCCTCCAAAACCCGCACTCCAAAACCCGGCATAAGCACATCAGGGCGCGACCGCGAGAAAAGCGGCCTAGGAACAACCTCCTCAACATCCTCAATCCTCACCGTCCCCTCCTCATTCCCACTGCCCACCCCAAA